>WTSP01016761.1:0-63602 GCA_025331215.1 Actenoides lindsayi | reverse complement strand
CATCTTCACCCAAAAGGGGGATTCTCATGAGAGAGATGCAGGTAATACTTGCAAGTTATATCCATCTTCCAATATTTCAATTGCCCTGATGCTCGGGGCTGGGACATTTGAAAAAGTGCCCGAGCAGGGCCGGGCCGCGTCCGTCCGGGTCCATTAGCCCGGCCCGGCTCCCACGGCGGGCTATCCGCGGCGGGGTCAGGTTGCCGGGTTCTGCCCGGCGCTCGCCGGCCGCGGCCCGGCGCTCCCGCACGCTTCGCCTGCCCTCCAGCGGCCGCGCCGCCGCCCCGCACCGCCCGGCCCGGCCCCGAGCAAGCGGTCTTGCAGCCCCGGGTTAAAACGAAGGGGCTTCCCCTTTCATTTCTCTTTCCCTCTCTCTCTCTTTTTTTTTTTTTTTTTTTTCCTAAGGTAAAAACCTACGGTTTCCTAAGCATGCGGTAACGCTCTCCGCGTCTCTGAAAGCTCGTTTATAGCAGACAAAACGCCAGGAACCGTTAACATCCGCACGTAGCCTAACTCTCCGAAGAGAGCCTAACGTCAGTTAACACCTTATTAAGTGAGAACATAACCATAGCTCATAACTCGGAGCTTTCCAAACTCTCCACTTGAATAACAGCATGCATCGGCACAGCGCGTCCGGCCCCGCTGCTCCTGCAGCTGTGGGGACCCAAGCGCTCGCTCCCCCCTTCTTCCCAGCCACAAATCAAGCAGCATCTTTAATCCCTGGAGTGCACCACTGGGGACCCTTCAGACATCAAATCAGAGCAGTTGTCAGACCGTAGTTTGAGGCCCAAGAAGCACAAAAAAAAAGTTAAGTTTTAAAGCAGTGATCAACACAAGTTCTTATAAAACCTCCGTCACTAATATACGTGTGATACAGCTAATGGATTTCACGCTTCTTAGGGATCTGCAAGTCAAGAAAAAAAAAAAGAAAAAAGAAAAAATCCAAACGGCTGTCAGTTACTGATGCCAGTGGCACCACACCCCTCGCTGCAGCCGTCCCACAGCACCTTGTCACAGCCGAACACTGCTTCCAAGGGTGGCCAAGACCATCAGAGCCACTTTCCCCAGCCCTACGAGTTGAGCTTACTGACATGCCCAGAAATGGTATAAACGGAATGCAGGGACTCACAGGATGCTAAAGCTTAGACATGGAAATACTCAATATATTCCTAAACCTCACCAGCGTCTCTTTTCCTTGAAGCAGTCTGGGTGGGGAGGAACCCAGCCTATACCACCTTGTGCTGTTGGTCACTGCTCAGTCACCCACAGAAAAGGCACCCTACAGTGTGGAGTCAAGACCAGTGTTCCCACGTACATCAGCTCATCACTCCACCAAGTCCAGTGTCTGCTACCCAAAGAGACCCTGCCCAACGCACAGGACAGTTCTGCAAAGCCAGAAGAAAGTAATTCTTCCAGCCCCTCGGAGACATCTGCGAGTATCAGCTCTGATGGCTCCACCTCAGCTTTCCTGCCCACCGAAACTCAGAGCAATCAGAAAGTTAAACAGAACCATCTCAGAAAGGGTCCCAGAGCAGGAGACAGGGTTTCTTCAGTCCTCTGATATTTTTTTTCCTTTAACTCCTCTTCAGGCACAAACACAAGGCTGTAAAAGCACTCTGCCCTAAAACATGTGCCAAGGGGGAAGATGGAAGAGGTCAGCTGTGGGAAACCTGCATGGCCTCTCTGCCCAGCAGAGCTCCTGAAGAGGCCCCCAGGTCTCCTGCAGATGGGCAGCACACCACACTAAAGCAAGGATGCCACCCTCGGCTGAAACCAGATTTCTCCTGCTCCACCAACAGCCCATGTCACCCTTCTCTCTTCCCAACACCAGAGTTACCATTGAAGAAGCAGGAGCCATGCAGAACACAGGTGCCTGAAACTTGGTCCTCATCCTTGCCACAATGGTGCCAAGCTGCTGCGCTGTGACCATTGGCATTAGGTTCATCCTGCCAAGCCTCAAAGCTCACCTGCAGGTGACATTTTGTGCCACTTGAAAGCTTTGCATTTTCATCCTTCCACAAGAACAGAACACAGTCAGCAACCATACTATGAAAGCCAGGATTTCTTGGTAAATTCTTCAGCCCCAAAGCACAACCCAGTCTCTCTCCCACACAAGCAGAATCTCCCACACATGGAATGCATTGGCTGCTTTACGTTACTGACACATGGGCCAGCCTGGATGACCTCAGCGTCTTCAAGTAGGATGATGTTTTACACCCATACACCCCAGTGATGCCAATGGTACCTCAAGGGAAGTTCAGGCTTTTCTGCTGTGTGCCTTCACAAGACCAGCATGATGTAGAAATGCCATTGATGGAGAAGAGATGGAAGGATGGAAGTCCTGCAGTGGCCATGAGCACCCGTCCCTCCACTTCAGGGCTTTGCACCATGGCAGCCCCATCACCTGCCTCCAAGAAAAGGCTCCTTAAACAGTGACTGATAGCTTTGCCCAACACCTGAGCTGGCCCAGCCCCGCTGCACCATGATGGAAGCAGCACAGCTAGAAGAGTAATTTGTGAAGTTGCTGCTAAGTTTTATAATTTCAATCCCCTCAAGAGCAGGGAAAATTACAGGAGCTACAGCAGAACTGTGCATGGAAAAACCCATCATAGGCAATGGTCACCTGGGCCATGCCAACACACTGGGTGCCAGCAGCATGGCTGCCTCCCACTGGGATCAGAACAGGACTGGATCCACCCAGAGCAAAACACACCTGGACACCTCAAACTGCAAGAGCTGCCAGGGCAAGACCCAAGAGGTTATTTTAAAGAGGGCACTTCTTTCTTTTGTTTTCTTTTACAGTTATGAAAACAGTTCATCCACAAGCACCCACAAGTTCTTTATGAAAACTAGACCCCTGTTTTGTGCCTCAGTAGTCTGAGAAAACCTTTTAATCTTTAAAATCCCAATAGTTACCTGAAGTATCAATACCGATATTAAGGGAATCTCAGGCTACTAAGTGAATCTTCAGCCTTAAAGAACATAGTTGAGCACAGAAAAGAGATGAGGCAGATCACACGTATCTGCAGAAAAAAAGTATCACTTAGCTGCCTATTGTTATGAATATGTGTGTCTATACATATATAATATTGCACACATGCCTACTGCTTCACCGCTGAAGGCTCGCATGTGATCCAATTCCCAACACAAATGCAGCCTGCACAGCCAATGCCCAACTGGAAAAGGAACACCTTTATTTTAAGCTGTTTATTTTTCATACACCATGCTCAGGGTGCAAAGGCCAGCACCACGTGTTCCCAAGAGCTTCACGTTCATGACATTTTGTTAAGCCAGACGCAGCCAGGTAGAATCTCTGCACTGTGGGGTGCTCCCTGGGATCTCCCAGGGTTACTGTCCCTCACTCACCCATGCAAATGCCTGAATTAAGGCAATGTCCTACAGTGCTCGGTGGCTTATTGGATTAGCAACCACTCATCAGCAGCTCAAATCAAAGTCTAAGCAGCATGACCTTTCACTTGCAGGGCTGTGAAGGTGCCCCTGATGAAATGAGTTTTCCTTGCCCTGCTCCAGTGGTTCATATCACCCAACGAGCAGACGTTTCACAGAGCATGAAACCCATTCAATGGGGCCAAGGACTTAGCAGCATGCTTGAGTGGGAAACCTTCCCACCCACTGGACTCCCCTTTGGAATATGAATGAGAGGCCAGCAGCAAAGGCTGGGGCAGGATCCAGCCCCAGTGCACCTGGCACGCTGTGCAACTGGGGCCCTTTCTCCTTTAGATCTGAGATTTAAAGGAAAAAGAAAAAAAAAAAAAAAACAAACCAGGCTGACATTTTTACAAAGACTAAGTTCATCTCTACATCTCAGTGCTGAGCTGGTGAGTGGACCTGTGCACTGTTTTCTCCTGTCATCTTCTGCATCTCCAGCCTTGGGTCATTTCAATAAGCAGCTCTTACTGAAAACCAGCTTGAAGAGGATTTCTACATTCTAAACTCCTCAGTAAAAGGAAAGATAACTTTTAGAAGGGCTGTGGTGCATATTCTGTCTTTATCCAGTTAAAGGCAACTTCACTCCATGGTAAGAAGGGATTTTGGAAAGGCTTCTGACACATAGCCGGGACAGACAAGGGAGGGAGGGAGGGGATGCTCTGTAGTTACTGCTGTTCGACAGAGGAGCTACCTCAAAACAACCTTGAACTGACATCCAAGAGGACAGAACTTAAGCTTTAACACCATGACATTCAGCCACAGCCTTGTGGAAGGAACACAGTGAAGAGCAGTCAGGACTTGGATTCAGCCAGCCACAAAGCACTGAGCTAAAGCTTTGATTTGAAGCACAAATCCCTATATAATATATATAATTTGCATGAAAATTCTTCAAGCAATTTGCAAGCCAGCAGGGTGGTAGGTGGCAGCATGGCCAACAGCCCCGCTGATACATAGGGGAAAAGAGAGGGAAAGGCCCTACAAAAGGTTAACAGGCAAAGCTCCAATTTCTAAACGAGAACACATCCCCTGAGACAGAGCCCTGCAAGCAGCTGCATGGGAAGGGTGCTCAGCATGGGGCAGGTCACAGCAGCCAGGAGCAGCAGAGCTTGTACAGGTAGCAGCAGAAAACAGCATCTCTGTACTCCTGCGTGGTTCGAACACAAGAGGAGAGTGAGATGATTTGGTGTTTAGCACCCACAGTTGGTTCCCAGCACCTTGCTTGCCCACAGGCTGTCAAACAGCAGCTGCGAAGCTGGAAAGCTGCTGGGTGCTGGTGCTCAGCCCCTGAAGCTCCCAGATTTCACCGCATACCAAAAGGCGTAGGAAAGGCTCACTTATCAGTTAACGCCAGATGGAATTTAGGTTTTAGCACGCTGGAGTTTCTCCCTGGACATAAACAAACCATGTGCGGAGTAACAAAAGCAGCCCAAACTATACATCGTCAGCTTTTACACTGGGATTTCACCAAGCCCCGAGACAGATGAAGAGCCAGGGAGATCAGCACAGACCCAATCTGTGTCTACAATTGCTCCGCTGGTTGCCTGGGCTTTGAAAATGCATGAAGGCAAAGGAAATGAACTGAAACGCTGAACAACGGTGTCAAGACAGCAAAAGCAGAACTGCTGAATTCCCACACCAAGCATCTGAAACACTAAATCAGAACATATGTAACAGAGCTTGCCTTCGCTACACTAAAAATAAGAAACCAAGGCAGTGCTTTTGCTGCTGGGGACCCTATGCTCATCAAGCTTTTAGCTTGTGACTGTTGAAGTCTGCTTGATAAGCTCCACAAATCAGATGCCAGCCTGGAATACGTGAACTGCACTATGCCATGCCAGCCAGTGGGGATGGCACCAGGAATTAGGGACATAAATCCTGCAAATACAGAAGCATCAATCCCCTGCAGTGACTCAGGACCTGGGTGGGTCTCCGGCAAGAGACATGAAGACTGGCACTATTAAAATGCAGGTGTGGCACGATCCCATCTTAGCAAGACATACTTGCTATTTAATAAGTGCTGGGAAGTGGTGAAGGTGTGTCTGGAGCCTGGATAAAGCTAAGCAATGAATGTGTTGTCTTTATGGAGAGAATAGTTGTGAGGAATGGCCTGAAGTCCCTTAATGGTGAACCCAGCTTTGATGGAGTTTTCCCTGCTATGTCCAGGAGAAGACTGTTTTGACCACTAGAAACCCCTGCCTTGGAGAATGAAGACTGAAAAAGCTCATAATGCATGCCAAGTAGCAACAAAGTAACAGAAAAGTAGAATAATAGGAAATAAGAAATACAAATAATATGATATCAAGTGTGGCAGCTTTCATTCTGTAGCATTAATAAGAGGGACACCAAACTAGGACAGCCTTCTGTGGACTGGAAGGGGAGGGAGCTCGGGCAGGCCAAAGCAATGAGTCTTGGGAGAACCATGGCCAGAAAATCCCAGAAGCTGTCACCAGTGCTGCAGACAGGCCATGCCAGCTCTATGAGGGATGCTCCCAAGAGCTTCTGCAGCCAACAGTCCTTCCTGGACTTCTTGGGAATGGAGGCAAGAGCAGTGCCTTTTCCAGCTCTACACTATAGGCATTATCTCATGGCCCCGTGCAAAGAATCCAGCATGCTATACCCCTGACTGGGATGTGTATCATTACTTCGTAAGGGAAAAAACAAACACACACAAAAAACAACACCTAACAAAGCCTCTTATTCAGCACCCACCGTTTCTGGATTTGCAGGGTTTTTCCTCCACTGAAACACCTCCTGGATTTCAATAGCATTTGGGAACTGAAACCTCAGCAAGCTCCAGCACACGTTAAATAAATCTCAGTGTTTTATCAGTAGAGGAATAAGGAAAACAAAAGCACTGAAAGTGAGGGACATCTCAGGCTAAAGGAGAGACAAATGGACCAATGCCATTCCCTGGGCAGCACCGTGGGTGCCCAGGGCCCCTCAAGCCAGTGCACGGCCCAAACGCACATCCCCCAGCCTGGCCACACCCGCTCTGGTGACCCACCAGTCCTGCACAGGGAGGGTGCCCATGGGATTTCCTTCAGCCCCCCACTCTTTCCTCTCAAAGCATACAGCAGCTGATGGAATGCTTCAGGAGGGAGGCAAGAAGAGACAAACCTCTTCAGACAACCCTACAGAAACCAGTGGGAAATTCTACTTCCCAGCCTTTGCACTGCATTAAATCCTAGAGCTTGGCTTCTTGGATTTATATACCTCCACAGTTTCATTTTTCCCTAAAAAAAAAAAAAGTAAAAAAAATCACAAGCTGTTAAGCTTCAAAACTTACTATTTCCTTAACTCAGAGCTTTTCAGCTCAACAGCTCTTAAACATAAACCTCTTTGACTGAAGTCTCCCAAATTAAGCTGTCTCCAGCAAGTCACCATCTCAACCCCCATCTGCTAGCCACAGAGGGAAGAGCTAAAGCAGCAGGTACCAGGGGAAGCAACACTGGGATGATGTGTACAGTCATGGCCTCAATATAGCATGGTCTGTGCCTCTAGAATACTCTCAGCAAGGACATTCTTGAGAACACCACGACTACAAGCTTTGGGATAAGCATAAAAAGTAATGGGAAAGAATTTACAGGAATCAAGCATGGATCAAGGTGTGACATCTACAGCAGTGAGATGTAGCTTGTTGAGGTACAATATGCCTTCAATTCTACCTGCAGTTATTCTTCATGAATAAAAAAAACAATTAAAAAACCTCAGGCTTAATTTGAAAACAGCTTTGAAAAGTTTATATCATCATTCAAGAAGAACTAATTTTCTCTTAAAGTGAGCAGAACTGGAAGGGTTCAACAGGCTACAGTCCAAGCAGTCATTTGATAGGATCTCAAGAAAGAATGTAGGACCCTTCTAACAAAACTGCCTTCCCTTTAAAAAAAGGCTGTTTCTAGCACCAGCAAAAACCAAACACTGTTTTAAGATGAACCAGCCACACCAGCTCTGGTTTGAACGACCTAATTACATGCCCTCCTTTTGCCATGTGCTGTTCCAATATACTGATTTCCATTCCCTTGGCTAGAAAAATCTCTGGGCAGCACAATCCTGCCCACATGGATAACTCTTAAGTGTCAGGCACTGTCAGAGGTCCCCTGCTGAGCATCCCATTGAAGGTCTCCATTTCTCCTGTTCTCACTTTTGATTCTCAACCCCCTTTTTCTCTCTTTTCTCTCCTCTTTTCCCTTTTCTTTTCTCTTTTCTCATTCTGTCTTCTCCCAGGATCTTTTTCCTATAAAGGCTCTTCTGGATGGGTTAGGGAGAGCCAATAGAAGTGGTGGAAGAGAAGAAAGTTTCTGAAGAAACTAAGGAGCAAAGCAAAAGTCATCCCCATACAGCTGACCACAGGCCATGTGTGCATACAGTTAGAAGAGTCCAGTGGTCTCCTTAGCATACTTAGATTATCTTAATTAGCATCTAATATATTTGATTTATTTGGTCCCAAGAAGGCGTGGCTTAAAAATCCACTTCCACAACAGACAACCCAACAGACAGCCAGGGAAGATCTGATGCAACACAACACACAGAATTGCTCCAAAAGTGTAAATGCAGATAAAAAACAATCAGCAGTCAAGAGCAGGGGATTCCCCCTACTGCCTGCAAAAGGAAGGACAGGTCGAGCCTTTGCAGACACTCCTCCAAGTTCTCCTGTACCACTTCTCCTGTGCCCAACCATGCAAGCTCAGGTCTCCTTGTTCAGAATATGAGAGCCAGGACTCAGACAAAGCAACTCTTAATATAATATCAGATCACAAACCTCCAAACCTCATTCCACAGGACCAACTGCACGTGCTGCTGCTTGCCAGGACCTACTGCCCATTAACAGGGAACAGAGACACTCCATCTAACACTGAGCTCCAAAACACCCAATTCATTTCCAGTTTTTCCTGACACTTCACAGATAGGAGCCAATCTTTGTTTCCTCCTTTGGGAAAAGGGCAAGAGGAGTAAGGATCAATGTGCTTGTTCCACAGGGAAAGAGGGAAGGCAAAGTTGGGAGACTTTGGCTGCTAGTCAGTAATGGCACACTGGAAGGAGACAGGACTTAGCTTGGGGTATCTGGGCAAGATTTCTAGAGAAGGAGAGGACAGTTCCAGCATGAACTTAGCCCCTGAGGGACCGTCTGGGTGGCAGGAAGCCCAGAACCACCACCCATCCTGGCCCTGTTTTCCATTACCTCAGCCCACACACACTCCCTTCCACCCTCCTGCCAGCCATGCTCGAGTTGTTCCTCTCCAACGGCTGCAACAATTGCTGAGCACAGGCAAAATAACAGAGCCCTGTACTCTTCATAGTGCTTGGAGTCTGAGACACCATCTTGGCGAATTAGTTTGATTCACAGGAGCAAATGGAACCCCAAGACAAACCTAAGGTAACCACAAGCACTTTTCTTGAAAGCCCCAAGGAATAATACCTCCTGAAGGTAAAAAACAGTGGTTTTACTGCAGGACAGTATCCTTCTAGTATCACCGCTTCTGAAATCAGGTGTCCAGAAACACCACAGCCTTGGAGATAAAATAAACCCACCCATGTGGAGTCACTGTATCTGCAGCCAGCACTGCGCAGCAGAGGACAGTGCTGCTGCACACCCTGCACGCTCCCTGCACACCCACTCATCTCCTACTTATTCGGGGCAGGAGGGGGAACACCACCAGCTACCTGTTCATGGTAAGGAACAAAATGCTGCTCAACAGAAGGAAAAGAAGCAGGGAAAAAGGAAGGAGCAAAAGGATCCTGTAATGGGAAAGGCAGCGGGGGGGGGGCAGAATTTATGGAGAAAGGAGAATTCAAGGGACAGCGACCTGGAGAGGTGTTTCACCAAGATTTTCACCCTGTAAAGGGAAGGCAAGTTGTTTTTCCATGGTAGAACAAAGAAATCTGTATTTACATCAGTGCACTTCACGATAGGTACTTCCATGCTCTCAACTAAGCCATCCTCAAGGACTAGGATCACACAAGGCTTATAATCCTCACCACAGTCAAAACATTACATCTTTGCTGCAATCATGCAGGTATTGTCAAGAGCAGTACTTCAGTTACTCACATCTGGTATCTTCAACAGGGATTTTCACACAGATCCACCCTTTGAGGCTCTGTTCAAAAAAGTGCAAGAACTGGCAGCTGCCTGTGCGTATCCTGAAAGACAGGGCTGCACAGCCCAGCAGCCCCATGGAGCCATCAGCCAGTCCCAACAGGAGCAAGGTGGCTGGAGATGTGTCTGTTCCCAGGAGGGCTGGGGCAGCCCACCACGGCAGCCAGGAGCTGGGCAGCAGGCTGACCACTTTTCATGGCCAGAGTTGCAAGAATGTGGACTGGCAGAAAACAGAGTGAGCAAGCAAAGGGCAACAGGCAAAATTACCATTTCTATGCCCTGATGCAGATGCCCCAAAGATGCCCCACGATGCTTAATGGCAGCCTGGCAAAAGGTTTAACTTGCACAGGAATAAGTTGTCCTTCAAAGCTGCCCACATGGGCTCCATCCTCCCCCTGTAACCCCTGTGCAGCGCATGGCTGCAACCCACAGACCTGCTCTGGTCAGCCACCTATAGACAGACAACACCCTGACTTTTCTTAAAGGTTTAATACTCAAGAGTATTTTATTGGCTGGACAGCCTCTTATTGAAATTACTGTACAATTTTCACTTGTTTCAGCCAAAATTGAGGGCAATTTTGCTTAAATAAGGCTGTCTATGCCATTAGCTCTATTTCACCAGGGAAATTTGCTCTCACTTGTGCATGTGACATCATCTATTGACATAACCCCACTGAAACAGGCATTTCAAACCCTTATACTCTGCCATTTCACATGCTGCAATTACACTCAAGCTTAAATGAATCTTTGACACTAGACTTGCACTGGGTTTCACTTCTCTACCATGCACTTCAATTGGCTTTGTTTTTCCAAACATAAGCATTTGCTTCTGGAGACTTGTGTTGGTTTCCATCATGCCCAGAACCCCATCTATAGAAATTAAGCTTTTTTATAAAAGCAAACCTTAAAAATATTTCCAGTGACAATCTTACAAACCAAATTATACATCTGCTTCTAGAACAACTTTGAAAAAAGAACTTGGTAAAAAGAGACCCCATGCCCAATTAGCACAACCCAACAAATGTTTTTGCCACGTCTTGTGAAGTCAGCCACTGTAGGACCCCAACTGTGCAAGTCCTTCAAGTGGAAAAAACCTCAACCTGCTAAAGCCTGCTTAAAATGCCCTTCTGCTCTATTTTTTTTCTGTGGTGAAAAACAGTCAGTTGTATAAATTCTTACACAAAGCAAGAACTAAATCAAAGTTTAATAGTTACCATACAACTGCTTGTTTTCTTAAGTACTCTTTCCATCTTCACACCATTAGTGGAGTTACTACACAGACCTAGCATTCAGCATTTGAAGTGATACAGCCTACAGATCAGGGTTCTGGGGAAGAGTTCAGTTCCAGGCATGACATCCATGCTTTCCCTTCATCTGAAAGAGCCCCGAAGCCTTGGCTTTTCTACTTCATATGAAACCTAGAATGGTCCAAAAATTTAACTCTGCCTGTTAGTATCACTGGTAGGCAATTATTAAAAAAAAATAACAAAAACAAAACAACTGAAGCAACTGAGCTAGGACTACCTGCCCTCCTGAGCTTTTGGGATTTGCTGGAGATTAGCTCCTCATCATTCCCAGGAATTTATCCACTGGTACCAGTCTCCCTCAGCAAGCTCTCCAGGCACACCCTACAGCCTTCAAGCTAATTCTCTTCTCCACAAAACCCTTGCAGGAGTCATTACGCGAGACAACCTCAGAGACTGCAGCCCCTCAGAGGAACAGCACAGCCAGCAATTCCCAAATCAAGAGTATTACATTTTACAAGTGGAGCCACAAGCCCTACAAACTCAAGTTGTTACGAGAGAAACCATAAACCAAAGAGCAATGAAGTGGGTCAGAAACAGAGATGCAGGAAAGGCTGTTTGAGGCAATTACATTATTAGTGGTCACTTCCAGACAAGAATAAAGGCCCACTTACCACTTAAGTCTTCTCACCAATCAACTGCTCAGTAGCTGTAAAACTCATGGAATTGGAGTTGTTTTTAAAGATGACAACATAAATGAGAGTATCTGATGGGTATCTGGTAAAGAGGAGTAGCTAAAATACTTAGTAGTTCCTAAAGCCCTGTTATCTTCTGGGCTCAGTATGCAGACCATCCCCAACCCATAAAAAAAGAAGCGATAGTACTTTATTAAAATACTAAATTTTATTTGTTTTCCACGTACATTTAGTCTCCCCACCATTTCCATTTGTCTGACCACCATCACCACCATGCCTTATCAAAACATTCCATACATACTTAAAATGAAGCTGAGGGTGGAGTCCCGTCTTGAAAAACTAAACAGGCATTTTGGACAACACATTCTTGGCAAAGTATTCTGGATGACATTTATCAGACATGGTAGGGAAAGCTCTTTCAGCATTTGTAAAAAGGACAGCCAAATAATGGTTACAGAAGTAAGACTGCAGATTTAATGAACTGTTTAAACTGCTTTCTTTTCTTACAGAGTCTGTCTCCACTGCCAGAGAGCCTGAATGACCTGGAAGTGTACACAAAGAGTTAGAAATTAAAATCCATTTTTCTAATTATTTTCAGTTTACTATCTTGACTTACTCCACAAAATATTGACATCAAATTACAACAAAAAATTGCACACCTTTCGAAGAAAAATCAAGTTGAAAGCAAGACATTAGGTTCTTCTGCTAGAAGACTGTTACTCACTCTAAGTCACAATAGTCAGAATTTAGTGAAGGTAAGTGAGAGGATGGGTGTGGACCAGCTAGGCAAATATTGGCTGAACTCTGCCTACCCTGGCTCATGTCAGACCAGCTCCAGTAGCTGAGGCTAACTGCTTTGAAACCTTCTTTCAAGAACCTATCAATTTGTCTATCAGACAAGTTTACTCTGAACCACTGAGGGAAGCAGGAAAGCAGAAGGAATTCTGTCACTGGAAGAAAGTTTTAACTCGCAGGAATTTTGATAGGGAAATCTAAGACACATTTTAGCCCAGAATATGTTGAGTAATAACCAATTCAGAAACTTGCTTCCTGATACCACCTTCTGGCTTGCCCTCCTGAAAGAGTTCAGTTGACTTTGGGAGAAAATGTAGCAAGAAAGCCATAATCTCAATCGCAAAACAGTTCCCCCTCCCAGACACCCTCCCCAACAAAAGGCTGAACAGCAGACTGGCCTAGGTGGCCAAATTCAGCAGCAAGGAAAACCACAACTCATTTCCTTAGCCAATATGGTGCCAAAAGGAAAATTCTGTGGGTTTAGTAAGCAAGAGATAATTTACCAACCAAATAAAAGCTGGAAAAATGTAATAAAATATTAGCTTTCCCATCTTAGCCAACTAAACCCTTAAAACGGTTCCCATTTATTTAATTTGAAGTATTGTTCGTGGTTTGTAACCCTTTGAAGCAGTCCAAAGCTTGTAAAGATTAAGAAGTGGAAAAGAATCCCTAAGTCAGGTTATAAAAATTTCTGGACTTTTATCAAGTTCCAATAAATTCAGTTACCTTCTGGTCCTCCGTCCTGAAGCAATTCTTAACATAGTTGGCAAATTTGGGCTCCAGCTTAGGAAGGGTAGAACCCTATTATGAAAAAAGCAAGCTTTAGTGTATGCAGGTCTGTATTTCCTGATTCCAATAAATAGCTTACAAAGCTTAAGCCCTTCACATTTTCACTGAACTCACAATGCCCCCAAATGTCCTGGTTTGAGTGAGAACAGAACTAATTCTGTTCAGTGATTTTACTTTTCAGCTCAGTTCTTCTAACTGCACTTTCTGAAGTTCACTGCATGTTTTCACAGGCAGTGTCTGCTCCTACCTATTTTAAACTTAGTATGGCAGATATAGATACAATACCCAGGTATCTCCTGTCACAGGAATCAGAGCATAGACACTAAAATGGCTGTACAAGCAACTTTGCTCATGCTCAAAAACATAACAGGAAGCATTCACCACTTTAACTTTGCCTGTAGTCAACATTCACATGCTATTCCGATAAACTAGAACCAATTCCATGTTCATGGGTGCTTACCACAGTGTGCCACTTGAGACCTTACTGTCCATCACAGGTAGGTTTTTGACTTCAGCTCTAAAGCAAAAAAACTACCCAGCCTTTTAAGACTCCAATACATCAGTTCTATGAATTTCAAGAACTGGTCTAGAGACATTTGTTTGTATCTCTGACACTGTCTCTGCGCTTAAATGCACAAAGCAGATGCAGTAATAATTCATGGATCTAGACTTATCATCATGTCTCTTCCTATCTCCTGGCAAAACAATACAGCACACTATTTTAAAATAGTGTCTCTTAAGAGATACTGATTAACTTCCACATGCCCTGCTGAGTAAAAACACCCAGCAGTTTTATGTTCCAAGGAAACAAAGCTACCGAAGGAATATCTGAAACTGCAATACTGCAACCAAAAAGTCTGTATTTGAACAATGTCCTACCTCTGGATTCTGTTTAGTGATGCTTTTTCATTAGCTTGTTGACATCTGCTTACTACATAGTACAGCAGTTTCACTCTAATTAATAAAGTTATTTTTTGCTTAAAGCTGCTGGCTGTCAGCTAGAAGCGCTGTTGGATATGGCAACGCACAAACTTTTTGCCTTGCTAAGGTATGGTCTAGCACCATCCTGGAAAATATTAAATTATGCTGCCTGCTATTGCTTCTACACATTTGTGCTTGCACAGCACCTCCCAGTCAAAACACTCTCAGGCAGAAACAGAAAGTATATTCCACAGTGACCTGCATGTATCTGGTCTGCATGTTTGACTCCATGGGGACATCTGTCTACTGTGAGCAGCTCAGCCACTCCTGCTTACACTGCAGAAACCACGCTGATCGCTGCTCCTCTGAGTCACCCGTTGAAAAACACACCCAAGCATCCACTAGATCCAAGAGGTCAGTTTGACCCAGCAGAATGATACCATCCATCGCTGTTTAGGGCTATGCATTCTGATCCCCATCACAATCTGTCATTGCTCACTGTACATCTACTCTATATTGAAACACTTTGTCTTAACTTGGCATTCCTGGGGCAAAACTGCCTCAAAACATTAAGAACCTAAGCAGAAGATAATCCTGATTCTTTAGATGATTTGATTGCCACCGAGAGGGGAGAAAAGTTTATCATCTCAGACCAAACTAATAAAAAAAAATTCTTCATAGTGCTAACATCAGCCAAAAATAGTCTCCAATAAAGAGTGTGTTCAGTCACAAAGAATCTGGTTCAGTCACAAACATACAATCTCTAAGCAGTCTCCCGAGCTTGTGATGTAAAACCAGAACTCATATATCCCAGATGCCAGGTCCTCACCACCACCTCTTCAGCTGTACAGGTGTGTACTCAACTACACCCCTTGCTGGTGCACAGGCTGCCAAGCCTGCCCGAGGGGGAAAGAACTGCTGGCACCTGCTACACTTTTACCCAACAGCCTCTAAAATGCAATTTTCTTTTTTTTTTATTCTTAAATAATAGCTAAAAAGAATACCCACATGCATAACCATGAAGTGCTAGTCAGTGATAAGAACCAGAAGCCAAGAAACAGCCCTGTGACCTTCAACAGATGAAGCACCCATTGAGTGGAGACTCAAATAACCCCAGATCTCTGGATCAGAAAGCAAATGCTTTCAGGTCTTCACAGATTCATTAATGTGTAACACAAGCACCCATCTCCCCCTTCTGGAAGTTAGAAAGCCTTACAAGTATCTGGATATCTCGGTTGGATACTGCTTTAAGACCAAGCTATTCCAAGCATGTGAAGAACTCCACTTTACTCTAGTTTCCTGAATTGTCTACAGCAGTTAAAGACACCTGCAGAATAAATACCACTCCAGGTTTGCTGCGGGGTTTGGTTGGGTTGGGGTTTTTTTTTTTCAAGTCTTACCTGAAACAGTTCACTGAGAAATACCAAGTTACCAGTCATCACTACTGGAGGAATACAAAACCAAAGTGGTTTTGTTGCTCATGAGTAGAAGCTTCTTTTTGTTCCAAATAGGTTTTAATTTCTCTGAGCTTCAACATCAACACACTGATAACAGCACAGCAAACAGTGACATGTAACGATTTCTTAAAAACAACCAATTCTGCTGATACACAGAAGAGCACAAATGAGGCTGAGAAACCTGAAGTTTCCGAGAACTCACCTTATCTACAGACGCTTGCATTTTTGCTTTAATCTCCTCTAACGACAGAGGGACTTTTGGTGTTTTGGGAGTTAGAGATTTATCCTTCTTGGAATCTGGAGTCTGAAAATCAGCAATTTTGTTAGGAATCTGCATGTACATAAAGCTACTTAGTATACAAGATGAAGTTTTCTAAAAACAACATGTTATAATCTACTGTAGAATTTATATGGAACAGAAGAACCATTTATCATACAGATACTTCGGATAGATTTCAAAAAGTCACAGAATTTCTGCTTCCAACACATTCCTCAGAAATGAGGAAAAGAACAACATTTAAGTTACTACATTTGAGTTACTACGGTCATCAGAGCTAGCATCTTATGCTTCTGGGCATACACAGCTTTCTACACAGCTTTCTCCCAACAACATTCAGTGATTTAGAGTTTACTCCCCAACCACAGCCAGATTAGGTCATGCTTTAAAAAGGCACAAGATGCACAGCTTTGCAGATGCTATCCTGCCATCCATCCCACACTCATTTCTGTGTCCACCTTCCTCACATGCACATTTGAGTACATGCAGCAAGGAAAAGCTGTGTAAGGAAGCTTGAGAACTACAAAGCAGCTGAATAAGAAAACTGTTAATTCCCAAATGGACCAGTTAAGTGAGATTCCGTTATCAGCAGCAGCCTCCTGTTGTCCTGCAGTGGTGACACAGTTGGCACTCATCCTCTTGTACAAACAGCTACACAAAAAAATACAGACTTGTATTTTAAACTGTGGGATGACCAGTACTCACAAGGGACAGCAAATCTTGGCTGCTGTAGTTATGTATTGATCACCGAAGAGTTTCACAGTGGAAAATGAAGCAATGAGAAGTATTCCCAGAATGCTTCATATTAAGATTCAAAAACCTAACTTAACATCTAATACATTACATAAAGTTACCATTAGGGAAGAAAACCAACTTCCACACTACAACAAACATTTGGTTTACTGGTTTTATCTTCACTCACTTTTGATTTAGATGCTGGTGTGGACGGCTTAGAGTCTTTTCCATTCTGCTTTGCTTTCTGCATATTTTTTCCTGAAGGTTCACGGACAGGCTGAAAAAAAGGAAAAAAAGCACTGAAGTTCATCTGCCATGAACAACTGAGAGTAAATGTTAAGGTCGTAACACAGGAGATGGTGACAAGTATTTTATTTTTTTTTTTTGAGGTTAAATAGTATTCTCAACAAGATCCACATCCATTCTTTCAGCAAAAAAGCATATATATACTGCAGGAACTCAAATGAAAAACTATTAACACAACATGTTACATAAGCTACATCAAGTTGTGTTATGATGCCATAAAACAATGTGGGACCTCCACTACATCTGCCTTCCATATTACATCTTTCCTTATGTATTACTACATAGACTTTTTGGGGCAGATACTGCATGAGACTAATTCTAGACAGTATGGCAATTCCAAGATCTGACTCAGTGCTACTTTTTTTTGTAACACAACCATTACCCTGTTTGGCATTTCATACAGAAGCATCATCTGTGATGGGTAATGCCACACATGTATTTAAGAACTGGATTCTTATATTTCTATATAAATCAATGGATCATTTTGTTCAGCCACACTAGATTTGATTAGATGGCAGGAAACCTGCAGTTCAAATTTAACTATTGTGCACTACCACCTATAGAAACTCATTAGGACAGAGCAGCATGTAGTGAAGTAAAGCACTAATTGTTTGTTTCTAAACAGGAGATATGAACATAGGAATTCAAGACAAAGTACACGAGTTGAGAAAAAATTACTACCGTCTGCCTCTGCAGTTACCAAGTTGTCTTAGTTTATTTTACCACCAGATGGCACTCAAGAGCTGATCTAATTTCACATTCAAGCACTTGGCTGCTTGAAGTGAACCTTTTTCGATAGGGTCACATTCAGATAAGTTTTTCATTGGAAGTTAGACGTTGCTAGAAAGACCTTTTTCACAGCATGCACAACTGACTGAAATAGTAACGCACAATCGAGATCTTTGAGCAGGATTTTGTTTGGTGCCTAACAGCCATACATGAAATCATACCAGTCTGACAGCAAAGTCAATGAACCATGGACTGGAGGCACATTCACACCGAGGTATAGGGAGGTGCATTCTTCTGTCCTACCACAATTGCTTTTATACAGACTGAGCTAAACCAAAAGCATCCCATTCACACATTCCAAATAGCTGTGCTTAAACTCGCTGATGTAAAAGACTATCTGCCTGATTGCTGTCACCACTTGTACTGTTATCTAGTTCATTAGAAAGCAGAACACTGCACAAAGATGACACCTCAGTTAGCTTCTGCATTACTATAAAGGCAGAGTTCAAACCTAAACCGCTTTCTCACTTACACAAACACAGCTTCCCCTCCTCTCTTCCTGCTTTAGGGGTCTTCATATGAATCCTCAAAGACGTCTCAATCAGGACAGTTAACTAACACCTATTAGTAAGTTAAGGTGTTAGCACTTGCTCCCCAATCCGAATAAACTTAGCTGCAGATATTAAGTCTACCTGGTGCTAACACTTCCTTTTAAGTTCAATAAACAGGCTGTGAAGATGGTCACGCTGTGTATGTATAAACATATGCCACTTACTTTCTTAATTGGTGTTTTCATTTCTTCCTCATCATCCTCTAAGTCATCCTCATCACTACAATTAGAAAGACAGTCACTAACCGCAACTCAAGATTCATACTCGCAGCTTTAACCACATTAGGAATTAACTTTCCCCCTCCCTCCCAATTAAATGCTTAGTATAACATGAAGGAAACAAGTAACCTTCCCAAATCTACCTTCTACCTTGTTTTACCACAGGGCAAGGTGTTAGGAGGTCAAATACTCAACTCACTGCTGTTAAAGCAGTTAGATGCATTTCCTTCTGCTTTAATGCCAAAGGCATATATCCAAGGACTTCCACTACTACTAGGGAAATTCTGAATTTACTAGAACTTAAATTATGTGAAACCAAGTTTTATAGCTCACTATGACTTGAATAACACTAATTTAGACTGCATTGTGGAGATAAACTTGGTGATTCTGCTTTTTCTGCAGCCAAGACAAAAAAATAGCTCGCTTACTGAACAGCCAGTTAGGTCACACAATTCATACTCTGAAACAGGTAACCCTGTATTTCAAATTACAGTATCCAAACAAGAATACATACTCATCGTCCTCATCATCATCTTCGTCATCATCCTCATCATCTTCTGATAATTTTGCTTTTTTCTTTGAAAAGATAAAGTAAGACAAAATGGTACTGGCACTTCACATCATAAACACAACCTTGATCCGAAACAATTTGTGGCATAATTGCAAGACTACCTTCCATCAATTTAGCTAAAAGACAACAAGTTACAGCTGCCAAGTCAAACTGACAAATTTACAACATCCTCTGAGCACATGAACCTTTCCTCTTTTTAATCAGCATTTAAACTCTTGCAGTACACTCTGATGTTTATACTAGAAGCTGCACACACTCAATTACTGCAGGTGACAAAACGGGGACATAAAAGTAGCCTTCATATCAGCCTTGCAGAAGAGCTTTGGAAACTGTCTGTACTCAACTACACTTCCATAATTTAGTACGTGCCAAGACCCAAGTACAAAATAATCCCACCCACAGATGGCAACAGACCATGTATATTAAGTAAATCACAGGAAGACATCTAACTGCCTACTCCTAGAGGCAGCAGCAATACCAAACCATGATTGAAAGTATATATACCTGTGGTGTTTTGGCTCCTCCTCCACTTGCTGGTCTCTTTGTGGAAGTGTTCACAATTTTTGTATCATCATCTTCATCATCTGATTCTGGTTCTTCCTCTAATGCTGAGAAAATGACATCAATATGTAAAAAACCCACCTCGTTTAACAATAGTTATAGCAAGATTGCTAGTAAGACAAATAGAAGAGCATCACCCACAACTATATAGACAAGGTCTGACTGGGGTGCTGAATTGATAGGAGGAAACTTCCTACTCATGATTTAATCACTGAGATCAGAAACTTCTCCCATTGTTTGCAGTCACTACTACACTGAGATCCAAAACAGGTGAATAACCATCCCCACACTGTCTGTAACATTCCTCACAGAAAAGCTGCCACAGAAAGTAAAGCATAGCTTTTTTCTCCACTTCTAAAGGGACACATTTTAGAGAACTTCTGGAGAGAAATACCAGTTTCAAAGACAGTTCTACAAAGGAAGGTAGTCCTGGGCTTAGTTTTTAAGTGCAGACAAAAGTATTTCATAGGCAGGCTTCTCACTCTTGACTGGTGAAAGCTCACAGCTTTCTGCTGTAAGACACTGATATGGGGAACCCATTTTTAAGGGGAGAAATTAGAACTCAGATTGCAAGGCTGACAAACTCCCCTTATCCACACAAAAGAAACAACAAGAAAAGGTATGCAAGCCTTTTTCTGAACTCCTTTGTCCTACAGTTACCTCACACTTCAGAGAAGAGTGAATTAAAGATTCAGAGGATCAGTATTAGAGGAAGTACTGCTTGAGACACCAGATAACATCACTCAAGTTCTGCTGGTGCTGACAGACAGCAAGCTCACAGATTACTTGCCATATTAACACATACCTACGAGATGTTGGCCGCTGACGTAAACAGGCCCTGAACCACATTTCAACCTCAACACCACTGGTGGTGTGATCTCAAAGCCACCTAATGAAACCTAAGGAAAAAAAGCATTGTTATTTATTCAAATATTGAAAGCAAAGTGTGCTTGACAGACAACCCATCCAACTGAAACCAAGAGCACAAACATCTGCAGACTCCAAGGCTAATAGTTACTCTAAGTTTCCCTATGACAGAATATTCAGTGTTTAGAGTCAAATCAGAGTCAATACGTCACAAGTGTTTACTACACTACTTATTGTAATTAAAGCACACATTTCCAAGACAGAACAATTCATGTGCTTCTACTCTTCTTGGCAGCAATGCCACTTGGAACGCGGTCTGTCATATCTGCTCCCAGCACTGCACAGTTTCACTTATGCAACATTAGCAACACCAATTCAAATTATATTGCAGATGGCAGGAATGACAGGTAGGGTGCCCTTAAATCAAGAACAGGTAGCAGTCATCTTTAGAATCTCAACTTGGAACCTGCAGAAAAACTTGTGGCTTTTTTCTCACCCCAGGATCAAACAATGCAACACAATCAGTTCTTTAAAAAACACAGAACTGGAACAGAAGTCTATAATCTCCCAGTGTCTACAGTAAATCTACTAAGCACAAAAATATATATTCATCTTTAGCTTGTATTCACTATACATGCCAAAACTGGCATGCATCTGAACACTGCCCACTGTGCAGTTTCACTAAAATTCAGTCAACCAAAACCTTTCTTAACTAGTCTTTCTCATGCAAGCCCAAATTTATAGGATATTTTACAAGTTCCTGTACTTACCGTAGGCTGCACTGACATTTTCAGAGAAGCCAGTACTACTTTGATAGGGTTGCCTTCATAGTCCAATGCTTCTGCTTCTACAACGTGTAATTCGTCTTTGGCTCCAGCCCCTAAAGTAACCTGTGAAGTACAGAAGAGTGCATTCTTAGCAGCTTCCCAAATATTCTCAAGTGCTTTAAACTCCATTCACTGTTCTGCATCTCTTAGGACTGAATTTTGTACTCCTGACCAGTAATGGTTCCACTGCACTCTCCCCAAGGCAACAGTCTCTTTCCCTGTAACACTGGCACTTGCAAGGTGTGTCTTTTGATGAGTAAGAAGCAGATCATCTGCTACTGGGTTACTGCACTGAAATGGGTCAGTGACAAGTCCAACCAGCACTGAAGCCTCACAGGGGAAGAAGTGCAAACACATGCCTAGAGGAAAGGAAAGGAAACAACTGCTACAGAATCTCAGCCTTGACCCATCCTTCCCATGTCTGACCTGCCAGCTGCTTCACTGGATCACACTGCACACTTTGTTTACTTGGTATTCAGCAAGGAGTTAAGTCCTGACCACCGCTCAGTTCAGTCCTGTCATTACGCCAGATATGTCTGGCACTTTCTGAAGATTCAAAAACCATAGCTGCAGGGAGGCACACGAGTGACAAGACATGGGACAGGCTTGAAATTCCAGTTCTCTGAACCCCTGGCATCTGAGTCAGGATTGCATGCAAGAGATGCAAAAAACAAGAATCGCTTCAAGTGCTACAATTGTTCCCAAGACCAGTTAACAAGGCTCTCTGTTTCTTTTTCCAATGCCTATGAAAAGAAAGCTTTCCACCCTCCATGGAAGATGTGGGTGTAAACACTTCAGCAATACAACTTAAGCTTTCAATTCTCCAAGAGCTAAGTTCTAGGCAGGCTGCAATGATCCAGACTAAATGTATCAGACTCAAGGCAGAGAAACAGGACAAAAGATTCACTACTCCTGGAAAATTTTGTTCTGTAAATATACAGGTGAAATTGCTGCTCTGATCTCCCCTCTCAGACAAGTTAGCAACACTGAATCATTCAGCTGGTGGGACTACCCACCAGGACATGAATTCAAGAGCATGCACACCACCCCCAGTTACTCCTGTCATGTGCACCACTTCAGGCAATACTACGGCACTTACTAACTTATTTACTGAGTGTCTGGCAAGTATCCATTCATGTGCTTTCATCCCTACACTGAAGGAACGTGCACTGTCAATAAACAGGTAATGAAGCAGTGACCATTCCTCTTCATATTCTCAGCTATCATTAGAAAGACACCTACAGAAAGTTCATTCCACTTCCTACCTCTACGTGCATCAACTCTCCTCCCCTTTCACTTTTATCCTTTCTTCTCCCCATGTCTTTCTCTACCTCATACCCAAGTTCATCACCACATCTGTATCTCAACTGCCACATGTCAGTCCGTCTTTATACACCTAGTCTTTTATCAGGTGCACAGATCAGCCATCAGATACTTGCTACCTTCATGCTTTACCTTCTATCAAGTTGTTCCTCTGCTTGCCAAGGCAGTTTCTGTGTGTAGCTAAGATCTCCCAAGCCTCTTAGACATTACAAGTTTGTCATTTGTTATTTCAACCCCCTTTTCTCCCTTGTATTTTTTGTCTTTAAAAAGACAGGTTATCAAAAACCACCCTAAAAACTAGGTATTGATACACATTCAATCTGCTTTGCTGTCCCGTGAAGAGTGCATGACACACATTCAAGTATTGTGGCTATCTACACGAACTTGTCCTATACATGTGTTACTGTTACATTCTTCCCTCAAAGAAAAAAATTCTAATTAAGAACAAATTAGTCATTGTCATCTCCAGGCTGCAATTTTCATAAAATGCAAGGACTGAAGACTCATGGACTTACAAAACCATAATGCCTGTCTAAAAGCGTTTAAAGTATCACTGTGGGCAAGTTTGCAGAGTATTATTATGCAAACCTCCTGTAGGAAGCAATTCTGCTACAGCAAGTAGTCTACAATTAAGACTCTTGTTTTCAGGTACCACCAAAGCATCCCTTTGAATTTAAATAAACACAGTAGTAAAACATGAAGTAGAGATGCTACAACTCTTCAGTTCCTTGCCTGCAAAACTGGGGCGTATTACCATTCTGCTAACTGAAAGTAATATGCTCAGCCCAGAGCAAAGGCCTTGAAATACTCTTTTGCTGTGTGGTAGCAGAACAATCACATCTAAGACCACATCTCAGACTCTGCTTTCCAGGAGTATCTTGCTCAGTGAGGAGTTTCTTAGATGAACTGTCTGAAGACAGCATTTTCCAGTTACATCCTTGGAGAGGGCAACACCAAAGACAATCAATCAAAACATAAACCTCCTCCCTCTCCTCTCCCATTTGAATTTAATTATTAGCTGTTCATGGGGGGAAAAAAAAAAGCACTGGAATCATGCTTGTGGAGTATATGCAAAAGCTTTTCAAAATAAAGTTTCTAAGACATCTACTAAAGTGTGGTCATGTGTAATTCTTATAAATCTATTTTCTCTCTGTGCTCCTGTAACATCTGAACTATTACATTACAGACATCATAGTATGTATCCTGGCCCTTAAATCTGTTTAATATAGATTTATTAACCTACTGTGAATAAAACTTAAATTAAAATTAAACTTTTCCAGCCTTGCATTGCTTGCTGTAAAAACAAAAACATCAGTGTGTATTTTAAACTTTTTTTCCCCCCAACACAATAAATATTTCAAGTCACATGGTGTGCTCCACTCCCAATGAGATCTCCTTACCCAAGAGATCCACATAGAGCCACCCCTAAACCTAACAAGTTTAGGGAAATTAGTGTATGTGCTAAAACCCTCACTTCTCACACCACCACTTAAAAATATGAAAAGCTGCAACTCAAAAGTCAAACAATACTTGCCGTTCTCAAAGACAGCTGATGCTCATTTTCTTCATCATCTACTTTGAACTGATACTCCTTATCTGCTTTAAGCTCGCAGCCTGTTAAAAGACGATTTAATTATAAGCACACTGTTTTATTCAGAGGCAGTTATTTGCTAACCGCTTATTATTTTAGAACTTGCTGCTCCCAGGCTCTGCACTCGCACAGAAAACCAAAAGCACTTCAGGCACACAAGGGAGACACGTGGGGTGGGGAAAATCCCGGGCGAGCCCGCGGCCTACTGCCGACCACGCAACTCCAGGGTGCTCCTTTCAGGCCCATCCGCTCCAAGCCACGCCAGGTCCCGCGCCCTCGCGCTGCCCGGGGCTATGCCCTCTCCCGAGACGCCCAGTCCCGGCGGCCAGGCCCCCCTCAAGTCCACCCCCCCCCTCCCCGGGACCGGCGACAAGCTGGGCCGGGCGCGGCCTCGCCACCTCCACGTGCTGCCCCTCCTGCCTCGCTGCCATGTGCTCGGCGGCCGCTCCCGGGCCGGGCGCTCCCGCGTCCTTAGGAACGGGCGGGGAACAAAAGCGCGCCGGGCTGGGCCGGGCCGGCGCCACGTGCGATCGGCGCGCCACGTGGGGAGCGCGCGCCACCGGGGAGCGCGCGGCGGCCGCGGCCGTCCCCGCCGCGAGCCCCCTCACCCGACACGGCCCTTCCCGCCTCGCCGAGGCGCGGCGAGAGGCCAGCGCCAGGCCGCGGCCCCATCGCCTGCGGGCTGCCTCCCACCCGGCCCGCAGGCCTCAGGCAGCGGCGCGGAGGGCCCGGCAGGCCGCGGGAGCGCGGGGCCGGGGCAGCGGCGGCCATTACCGAAAAGGAAGGTCTGGGGGCGCAGGGGGCCCATGCTCTCCATGTCCATGGCGCTGTCCTCCATCTTCTCGGCTTGGTCGCGCGGCAAGAGCGGGACGTGATGCGGCGCTGCGGGCGGACGCGCACTAAAGGAAGCCGCGTGCCCGCCCACTCCCAGATATAGCCCCCGCGCGCTCTCGCGAGACCCTCGCGCCAGCCACGCCCCCCGGCCCTCCGCCCCGCCTCTGCGCACGCGCCGCTCCGCCCCGCGGCCGCCCGCGAGCGTGGAGGGTGGTCGCGAGCGCGGCCTGGTGCGCAGCGATGAGCGCGCGGGGGCTCGTGGCCGTCACAAAATGGAGTCGGGCAGGGCCGACCCTATGGGGCCTGGGCTGGCCCGCTGCGGCCGGCGTGGCCTCGGCAGCGCGCCCTGCGGGGAAAGGGCGGTGAGATCCGCCCGGGCAGGTGCCCGCGCGCCGCTAGAGCCTGGGGGGAGCTGCCCGGCGGCGGGAAATGGCTGCGAGCGGGCGGGGAAGGGCTCTGTCCAGGCGGGCGGCCGCAGGCCAGGGTAGGCGCAGCCCTCCTGCGGCTGCGGTGTGCCCTGGGCTGCCTCCCGCAGGGGCCCGGCGCAGCTGAGAGCCAGGGGCTCGTCCAGGTGAGGCTGCGGCCTCCGGGACAGACCCTTCCGGGCGGCGGGGCCTGTGAGCACAGTGCTGCAGCCTCCTGGCCTGAGCCAGGCGGGTGCTGCGGCTGCCCCTGCTGCAGTGAAACGTACCCTACTGTGTGCGCCTTGAGCTGAGGGCTCCCGGCAGCTTTCAGTGAATCGGAACGAACAGCCCCTTTTCCTGTCCTCATACCTGGTTATGAGCTGCTGTTCTGAGTTACTGCTCCCCATGCCTGAGGAGCAGGGAGCAGCTCTGTTTTGGGAAGTGGAAGCTGGTATGCAGTGGGAATACACTGCTTTGTCCTGCGAAGTCACAAGTGGGGATGTCTGTCAAAACAGAAATGGTTTTTTTTTGCATTGAGAGCCACAAGCCCTGAAAAGAGTCTGCGTATGCATTAACCTTGGAGAGTCCATTGCTGGCCCCAAGGCACAACAAGCCCAGGTGCTGGTCGAGGCTGTCCCCCTATCCAGGGACTGAGCTGTAAAAGTCTGGTGTCTTAGGTGCTGTAAATAAATTAATTTCAAGTTTACTTTTACCTGAATGCTCACTCTTCTGAAATAGAAATATGTATCGTCCTGGTGCACAGCTTTCCAATAATGAGAAATGTCTAACCGCATCTATATTCATAAAAGAAGAACATGAAATTCTGTTGCTGAAAACACGACAAAAGCGGAAAGAAACAAAACCGAACTGACAGTGGTAAAAGGAACCTTACCTGTCAAAACGTGGCATTTGCCGCCTTTCTCAATCTCACACAAAGCTCACCCCTCTGAAAAACAGTAAATACAGTTCTATGGTACCGACACATTTGGCTTCTTTTTGAAGTCTCCTATTTGCAAGACGCAGTAAGTTTTCCCAATAAGAAGTTGCTTGAGCTGTGGGGTCGCTGTGATACACATCCCTACAACCCCGCTGACACGCAGACCCTCTGCTGTGGTGGTGGCGAGGGGGTTGCCCCAGGATAATGGAACTACTGTCATCATAAAATTGACCTGTGTGTGAAAAACGAAGTATGGGAATAAGTAGCGCAGTTTCCCCCTGAGCAAGGCTGGGGCATCTGGGCTGCCATGAGAGGAATCATTTCGACTAGGGCAGTTCTGGCTGGAGGGCACCTCGGGTGCCAGCACCCTGCTGGCAGTGACACCAGCCCGGCCGCAGGGCTCGGTCTCTGCAGCTTGTCTGGGCTGGTTTGTTACAGTGGCACCCGAACTCGGTGTCCTGGTTTGACTGAGCACAGAACTAATTCTGTTCAGTGATTTTACTCCTCAGCTCAGTTCTCTCTCCCTGCGCTGTCTGAAGTGGGCAGCTGTTTGCAGACAGCGGCTGCTCCCAGCAGTGCTATCGGGGTGCAGACCAAGGCCACTGCTGGGTCTTGTGCCCCACGCTGGGGGTGCGGAGAGTAAAAGGTGGCACCTGCAGGGAGGAGGGGACAGGACAGGTGTCCCCAAACTGACCAGAGAGGGATCCCAGCCCATATACATTGTGTTCAGTGTAAAGCTGAGGGATCAGGAGGGTCTCACCACACTTTGCTGGCTTTGCCTGGCTCCAGTCCTCTTCCAGTTTCTTCCTCAGAGCATCCCAGGAGGACTCTGTCTATTCTGCCTTCGACCCCAACCTGTGTTCCTGAGTGTGGTACCAGAATCCAGCTCCTGAACACAGTTCCCATCTGTTGCTGGTCCCAGTCTGGGACTTTCCTGGTGCCTGCTCCACAGCATCAGTGGTGATGGTGATATAATTGCCAACAGGAGGGTTGGGTTCAACACTGGTTTTGTATATATTTGTATATATTCCATTTTTATTGTTTTTATTTTCATTAAAGCTGTTCTAGTTTCCTTCTCTCATCACTCAGGCTCTCTCCCTTATTCCCTTTCTCTTCGCCTTTGGGGAGGGAGGAGGGTAAACAGAGAGTGGCTTTTATAGGTCTAAAGTGCTGCCCTGACCCTAAACTGTGACACTAAGTGCAGCTAATTGCAGCTCATTTGGAAATGCTGATATGAGTTAAAATTAGTGTGGATTTGGGGTTTTTTTCAGTTTCTCTTCTCATCTTCCTACCAGCTCTTCTCTTTACAAGGTGACACACCTGTAACGTGCCACAAGAGTATTTAAGCGAAATCAGAAAAATTAATTTTTTTTCCCTTCCTTTGCATCCTGTAGTAAAGACATTGTAAATTTGCAACCCGTGAATCTCTTGTATATATAGAAATAACACCCTGATGGATGTCCAAGTCACAAAAGAGGAGAGCAGGGCAACCACTGAGCCATCATGAACCACTCTTCCTGTTTACTCCACTTAAAATCTCCCTAGCAAACCAGAGAAGGAACAGTGGCTATTTCATTTTCTAATCTTTGCTGTGGTTCATTTCTTGTTATCTTTAAGAAGCAGTTACTTCTAAGGGTATCTCCTGATGTCGAGCGGGTGGCAGTTGGGCAGCACAGAGTAGAGAAAATCAGCACAGGGATTCATGAAGTGGCAGAGGAAGGAAAACCCACCGAGTGTGGTGGCTGAAGAAAAGCATCATTAACTGATCAGACATCTCCACCAAGAGCTGTACAGATGCAGATAAGGCATTTGTTTGATTTGGCTTGAAAATGAGAAGGAATATCAAAATGTAAAACAAAAAGTTTTGGCATAACCCAAATGACAAACAGACTGGAGCAGGAAGGTGAATACCACACGGTTAGAGTGAAAGCGGCTGCAGCTCTTTGCGTGCACGTTCGCCCAGTGTAACACCAACAGGAGTACACGGCTGCTGGTAAAACCACCCCAAACCTGGCTCCATGCAGCACTGAGCAGCTCGCAAAGCAGACATGGTTACACAAGTCCACCCAGGTCTGTCAGAGGGGAGCAGTGCAGCCACAGCCTCTTCTTGTGTGTCCAGAGTCGCTTTTAATTCAATTACAGTCTTCCATTACTGGGAAAATAAATGTGGGAGGAAACAAAGGACAGACACAGAGAAGCAAAACAGGGGTAGGAAGTAGGAGATATATGCTTACTGCATCTCTTTTGGCTCCATAGGGCTTTAGAAAGGCTGTCATATATCACGACATTTATTATTTCTGTCATGTACTAGGATGAGGAGTCCATTACAATATCGATCATTTTACTCTGTGCAACTCCACGCTATGTAACACTCAGCATAGCTGAAAAAGCTTACAAGTGATTTAGAAATAGCTGCATGGGGAGAACTGAGGAAGAAATCAGAGTCAACATGGTTTCCCTTAATGGAATTCTCTTTCTAGTGAGCTTTTACAAAACTTAGGAAATTGCATTTTAAACACGGTTAAAGCCACAGTGCAGCTGCAGTCAAGTGATCAGAAGCTACAGACACAATAAGGATTTCCTATGCAATCTTAATTTACTCGCTGACATAATGACATAATCTTCAGCCACGTTGCCCCGAGGCTGTCACATAACCTCTTCACCGGGCTCTGCTGCCTTCCATCAGTCAATAAGTCCTGCCCTGATGAACTCGGGGCCAAAATCTTTGATGGCATCAGAACGCTTACCATCCCTTGGTATCAAAAAGACCACTTGCAAACTCAAAAATCCAAATACCTCAACTGAACTGGAAATAACTGTGGATTGCCATCATCAGCTGGGGCAGCACAAGGGGGCACGAGCTGTGGTCATTAACGTACAATTAGCGGTGCCAGGCAGCAGGAGCAGGACTCAGCACCAGCATTGTGGTGGCAGCGAGGACAGAGCTGTCAGGCCAACCTGTACCCTAAGCACAGAGGAGCAGCACCGTTGAGCACTGCACTGCCCTGCATGGGTGCTTTGACAAGATTTGTCCTCAGTGTTATGACTTCTCAACACTTCCAGGTGGGTTTGCAGCCAGATCGGGACAGGGAGACATGATAGAAGCCCATCCTTACCTGGTTGTCTTCTTTCTTACCTGCAGTCTGCTTTTTACTGCTGATCCTGCCATGGATAGTCACCACAAATTTGCTTCATCCTCCTTTAATGTTCTCTCCCATCCCCACCTTTGCCTGTAACAGGGTATTGACGCAGAGCAGCGTGAAGGTCTGCATCAGGAGATCCTTCGGTGCTGGAGAGAGCTGCATACTGGAAGGGGAGCCACGGGAGGCTGGTCACTTGGCCTCTGTGCTTACAACAGCACGTGCTGGTGCTGCTCCATCTCTTCTGGATTCTTGCACATAGCTTCCCAGGGATCCTTCATGTGTTAGGGCCTGATTTCAGATGTACATCCCTAAAAGGAAGGAATGACAGACAAGAAGGATGTCCCCAAGGAAGGCAGTCAAGTGTCATAGTGATGATGAGAAACAGAAACACAGGTAGATGACACAAGGTGTTAGCATCACAGCAATAAAACTTGAGATAGCCTGAAATTTCTCCTGCCCAGTGGGATGGGCAGGAGAATTAAAAAAGAAGAAAACTTGTGGGTTGAGATAAGAGTTTAATAACTAAACTAAAATATAACATAATAAACAAAAATATAATAATTGTAATGAAAAGGAACAAAAAGAGAGAAAAAAATAAAACCCAAGAAAAGGACAGGTGATGCACAATGCAATTGCTCACCCCCCTCGATGACAGAGACCCCAACAGTTACCCATGCCCCATCCGGCTCCCTCCATTTTATACCCTGAGCATGACACCCTATGGCATGAATATTGCTTTAGCTAGTTCATGTTGGCACTCCTGGCCATGCTTCCTCCCAGCTTCTCATGCTCCTGCACACCAGCAAAACACAAGAAGCTGGAAAGTCCTTGATTCCTTAGTAACAACTAAAACCATCAGTATATTATCAGCATTCATCTCACACTGAATCCAAAACACAACACTATTCAAGCTACTAACAAGTGAGTTACTAAGAAGGAAAGAAAACTAGCTCTATCCCAGTGATATCACCTGCTGTTGTATCACCTGACTGCAGGGATGAGCTGACTCTGCTCACCTGCCTTCACGCTTGAACACAGCCATACCTTTAAAGAAGGGAAAAGCCTGTACCAGATCCAGGTCAAGGGGATATAGTATCCTGAATGTTGTCACCAGCCCTTGCCAGTATTCAGGACAGTCCTTACCAAATGAGGATCTCTGGTCCTTGAATGGGATAGAATCGGCAAATAAACTGAATTCTACCAACTTCTGTATGTTGTGCACATAGGCTGCTTTGCAGCAACGTTTCAGATCAATGTGGTGGGCTGGCCCTGGCTGGACATCAGGGGCCCACCAAAGCCATTCTGTCATTCCCCTCCTCAGCTGGGCAGGGGAGAGAAAACACAATGAAAGGCTCATGGGTAAAGATAAGGGTGGGGGAAAGCACTCACCAATTACTGTCATGGGCAAAACAGATTCAACTTAGGGAAATTATTTTATTACCAATTAAATCAGAGTAGGGTCATGAGAAATAAAACCAAATCTTAAAAACACTTTCCCCCCAACCCTCCCTTCTTCCCAGATTCAACTTCACTCTCAATTTCTGTACATCCTGCCCCTGAGTATCGCAGTGGGATGGGGAGTGGAGGTTATGGTCAGTCTATAACATATTGTCTCTGCTGCTCCCTCCTCCTCAGGGGGAGGCTCCTGACACTCTTTCTCTGCCACCTCCCATAGGAGACAGTTCTCCATTAACTTCTCCAACATGAACCCTTCCCATGGGCTGTAGTTCTTCATGAACTGCTCTCCAGCATGTGTCTCTTCTACAGGGTGTAGTGCTTCAGGAATAGACAGCTCCAGCACATGTCGCCCATACGGTCACAAGTCCTGCCCACAAACCTGCTCAAGCATGGGCTCCTCTCTCCACAGATTCTGCCAGGTGCCTGCTCCACTGGGGGCTTCCCATGGGGTCACAGCCTCTTTTGAGTGTCCACCTGCTCCGGCATGGGGTCCTCCATGGGCTGCAGGTGGATCTGCTCCACTGTGGACCTCTATGGGCCACAGGGGGTCAACCTGCCTCACCATGGTCTTCACCAAGGCTGCAGGGGAATCTTTAGTCCAGCCCCTGAAGCACTTCCTCCTCCTCCTCCACTGACCTTGGTGTCTGCAGAGCTGTTTCTCTCACATATTCTCACTCTTCTTCTCTGGGTGCTTCTGCGCAGCAGCTTTTCTCCTTCTTAAATATGTTATCCCAGAGGTGCTACCACCATCATTGGTGGGTTTGGCCTCAGCCAGTGGCAGGTTCATCTTGGAGCCAGTGGCATTGGTTCCAACAGACATAGGGAGACTTCCAGCAGCTTCTCACAGAAGCCACCCTTGTGGCCCCCCTGTTACCAAAACCTTGTCCTGCAAACCTATCAGAACTCCCCAGGAACCATAATTCCCAGGCATGTCTTACATTCAGATTACTTCTCCATCTGCACAGTTTTCTGGTTTTGTGTTTTGGTTGGTTGGTTGTGAGTTTTTATTTGGTTTGGGTTTGGGGTTTTTGGCTGGTTGGTTTTTTTGTTGTTGTTGTTTTGTTGTTGGGGTTTGGTTTTGTTTGTGGGGTTTTTTTCCTGGAAAAAGGCAGATGGACTAGCAAAAGTTTGGAGTTGTTGGGGCTGAGATGCCTCAGGAAGGGCTATGGCAGTGAAGTGCTCCAGAAGTGTATGTAAAGCTGGTGAGGCAAACAACACAACACACAACCATTTCAGCTATTCTGCTCCAGTGATGTCAGATGTGCTTGCCCCATGAGCTTGTCTACAATGCCTCCCCCTGAAATACCATTTGCTGCTGTGCACTTCTACTATACCTGCAGCCAGCCCATGGCACTTTTCTGCTTGTTAAACCCAATGAACTTGATAGCAAAATGATGCTTTGCATCACTGCCAAGGTGCGTGAGCTCTGCTGCCCACATACAAGTGACCAAGCCATGGAGATGGGAGAGAATACATGGTACTCCACATAAAACAGCCTCTTCTGGTGGTCACTTTTCATATCTACTTCTTCTGCAGTACAGGCTTTAAAATGTTCTCCCCCATGCCCCATAAATTCCTGCAGGCTCTGGGGAGGGTAGAACTAAGGCCATGGAGTGGGACACAGCACATGCTTATCTGATTCCTGATTTCCCTGTGTTTGTTGTACTCCTTTGTCTCTATAGTTTCGGTGTCAGAGCGTGAAGTGCAGGTCCATTTGATGTCTGGGAAACATGTAAGATGCTGTCAGGCAACCATCATTTTGGGCAGATCCTCTGGGTACAAGTTCAGGACAGAGATTCCCTCTTCTGAGAACTGTCTGTTCTCATTTCAAGATCAACAGCACCATCTAGTGACCCTAAATCAGCTTCCTACATACGTGTCTGCCTTCTCTCCCACATCCTGTACATTCTTCCAGGTCTCCCAGGTGAGGTTTGTCTGTCTGTGCCTACCTACACCTTTCCTTTCTTACTAGAAGGTCTTGGAGACTGAGGACACTCAGCCACAGACCTCTGAGCTGGGATAGGATCATCCAAATTAACTTGCAGGCCAAGAAATATCACTGAGCTGTGTGCCAGACCCCATTTAGCTCAGGGAGAATCTTTTTTGCTTGCTTGGGGATCTTTCACAGATTCCACATTTGAAAGAAATCTGTTCTGGGAAATAAAATAATCCTCCCTTATCCTTTCTTTGGTCCTCTACTGTATCTGCCCTTGCTTACATGTTGTGTAAGGACCTCAAGCACACCTGCAGAAGGTCATGTTTTGTCCCCAAGATCCCACTGGCATATGTAGCTGATAATACAGATGTCAAGAGAGTCAAGAGCATGGCAAACATTATTTCTGTTCTCTCAGCTTAGAGCAACAGACATATCTCCAGCATGCAATGAGCTCTTCTGTTCCTCTCCCCATCACCTCTCCCTGCAAAAAAAAAACTACACAAAAATAAAAATTTGCAGTGTCCACACACAAACCTGGAGAGGTTGATGTTTTGTTGTCCCAGCTCCTGCACTGCTGCATTTCATCCTGTCCACACAGTCTCCAGGGCTCCCATGCTGGACACAAAGACAGAAGGCTGTCATGTTGACGGCAGCATCATTTTATGCCTCTTTTTTCCCCAGCCAGGACAATGTACAAATTTCAGTCCTCTCTACTTGGCTGCAGCATTCCTACAGTTCCTTGACACTTCACCAGGGCACCTTGCAGGCTGAAGATGCTGCAGAGAAGGAAAAATATGAACCCCAAGTTTTCCACTGCTCATGGTAAGGAATTTTGATGCATCAAGCACCTCCTCCAGCATTAAGATCATGGCCAGGAAAACCATACTGTGTGAGATACATGTAACGAGTGCTTATATTTCTACTTGCTCATTAAGCCAAACCAGATCCATGTTGCCAGCTTGTTCTAGAGGGCACTCCTAGACACCAGGAAGCTGGAGCCATGTGGCTATGCATGAAGATCTGGATCGCAGCTCTCAAGTTTGCAGAGACAAGCCTGGGAAAGGTCTTTCAAAAGAAACCAATTCAGAATCACAAAAAAGAACAACATGGATGTTTAAAGCCATCCGCATAAATCAATTTCTTATCTAATTACATCATTCTGCATTCTGGGTTATATTTGTCAAGTTGAGGCAACGGAATGGTATTTTTAGCATCACAGCAGCATTCCAGGATGGTTTACTGGCTCCTGCACGCAAAATATCCTCAGTTCACTTTATATGGTTTTTTATATATAGATCCTCAAATGCTTATATGCTTCTGAAGGATTTTGGACAAAAGGTATTTACTGAACCAATGAACATTTATCACATTTTCAAGCTACAGTTTTGAAAATTTTACAGGTGAAACAATGGGCTCTGGGCTGATCTCTGATCACAAAAGTGACTTTAAAGATGCAATACACAGCTCTATGATCTGTCTGAAGCACTGCAGAGGTCAAAAAATCAGACTGAATGTTAGGAATCACTGGGAGAGAAACAGAAAATAACATTAGGTCCATGTATGAGTGCAGGATACAACCACATCTTGACTACTACAGGTAGCAATAGTCCTGTTGTGAGGGGAAAAAAAAAAAAAGACGACAAAATAAAGGGCTATTCAATAACAAGAAGCATGGAGAACGAGAAAAAACTGTCTGGTGTCTCTCCTAATACAAGAAATAGAGGGCATAAAATGAAACTTGTAGGTGCCAGATTAAATAAAAAAAGAAAAAAGGAGAGAAAAAAAAAGAAAAAAAAAAAAAGAGGAGGCAAATCCTCGCCCAGCCCTTGGAACAGCTGTAGAACTGCTGCCACAGGATGCTGAGGTCACCAGATCTTTAAATCCATTGGACACTCTCATGGGGAGTGAAAAAATCAGCCCAGGGAGAGCACACAGAAGACACTGTTCTCTGGCTCAAGAGGTCCTTGACCTGCTTGGGAACATATTCTGGGGAAAATGGCACTGTTACCTTAAGCTGTTCTCGGACATTTCTTCCAGTCACTGTTGGCAGGCAGACCTTGGGCTGCCTGAGCATTTCATCTGATCCAAGAGAGGAGGCGAAGGAGTCCTCAACCCAGGCTCAATGCCACATATTCCAAGCAGACCTGCAACTTCAAGAGCTCTTCAACCAAGGCTTGACTCCAGCCCAGTATACACTGCAGTGCTGGTTACAAGACCCAGCTCCAGAATCGAGTTCAGTTTTGAGGCTGATCATACACTGCAGTAGGGCTTCAGGTCTAGCAGCAGAGGTTTAGGATATTTTGGCTGGCCATTTCCATCCAGAACCATCCCTGACAATGCCCACAGTAGAAAGCTGTTCACTAATGGCAGGGCTTTCTACGTGCTTGTACCATCACCTACGTTGGAAACCTACTTCAGATGAACTCTTTATGTTTTACTGCTGGTGGTGATTTGCAGCAGGTCAAGATGAAAACGTTGCAAAATACTCACATGGTCACCTTGATGCTCATCTCACAGCTTCATCCTATGGTGGAGAAAACTAATCCCCAGAGCAGTTCCATACAATGGCAAAGTTACTCAGCTCCCTTGATTCCTGAATGACAGAAAGGAAAACCACGTGGACCTCCTGTTTAATTCTCTGTGTTCCCTGTGCCAGCTGGGAACTCTGGTCGTGAATGATGCTTGTCTGTGCAATTCAGACTTTTAAAAAGCAAGTGATGGGTTTACCAGTGGTTGGGGTCCTATGGGATGTTAGTTCTCTAAAGAATGTAGAGCTTCCTTTACAAGAAAAAGGATTTCATCTCCCTCAAGAAAAGAGGTGATTTTTCAATACTGCTGCAATTCCATCTAAAATTGGGAGGCCTGAGTGCTGACAGAAAACTCAAAATAAGAGTTCCAATCTGTCTTTTACTACACTGTCCAGGCTTTGCTCTCTATTTGCCAATCTCTAACAAGTGGCTGTGATGCTCTTTGCCAACATCTTTGCTTTGCTTTGTCAAGTAAAAATGTTAACTGGTCTGACACAAGCAGATGCACTGCACACATCTCAGCAGCTTCCTGCTGCTGCCAGGTTGGGCCCAGCAGTTTCCTTTGCCTTCGTTGCGGTGCCTTTTAACATTTAATTACAAAGCAGCACTTCTAGGTCACTTTTGTTGTCATCTGCCATTTCTGTCACCTCAGCAAGAGCCCAGAATCCCTTCAGCTTCTTCACCAGCAGGGTTTCAAGGTGGGAAGGTCTGTCCCAGGAACAGCTTTATTAGCTAGCTGTTGACAGATCAATTAGCACTTGAGACTCACAAAATTAGTGTCACCCATGTGCTGTCACTGTATGACACTCTCAGGAGGGTTCATCATGTATGTTCCTGTCTAGGAAACATATCTGGCATGTGGCAGGGACACCTCCTGTGTGCCTAGGCATCCCTCAGAGCAAGTGGCACGTAGCTATGCTGAAACTGAGCAGGAAACCAGGTGGAGCAGCTTCACAAGGTCCATGAGGTCCACAATAGCATCCTTCCATGCTCTGTCATGGTCATCATGGTGTCCACCAACAGGTTGCATCAGACCCAATCTAAATGGAAGCAGTTCCAATCTAAAATGTATATATTAGCCATAAGGGAGCAAAGGTCAACTGAGGGGGAGGGTCTCAGACCTTGTCAGATGCTGCCAGCATCCAAGCTTCCATGGTACCTCCACTGGGCCTCCTAGCACCATCCCATAACATGCCTGCTCCTCCCTATGTTGCTGAAGGATCCACAGCCTTTGGTTCACAGAGGCTCCACTGGTTTTGTTTTACAAAACACAGCTTTGTTGTAGACTTGTTTCCAAAACTAATAAATCTTAAAAAAAAAAAAAGTCCCTCCGTGCAGAATCTCACCTGATACCAATGTCATTAGTCAGTGTAAGAACAGCATCCTCCAGGTACGTTAAACCCACTGGAGACACAGCAAGCATTATTTTGGCTCACTTGTTTCTTGTTAATACATGAGAAAACATGGGTCAGTTCTGCAGCCATGTCCATGCAGAGAGGCTCTCTCCTTCGGTGGCATCACACCAAGAGGACCCTCACTGCTGGGACAAGCTGCTTCTCTCAGATTCAACTAAGGCCCCACGCTCCAGGCGTTTATCTCACCAGGGGTAAGGTGAAACAATTTTCAGCGTGGATTTGGGCTCTGCTTTGGCCATCAGATAGGCAGAAAACTTTGTTAACGAATGCGAAGTCTGGGAGCTCCCAGGGTGCTCACCCTAAGTTCACACTAGTGTGTTTATGGGATGAGGACTCGTGTTTGGGTCTGATGTCCCCTCGTAGGAAACGTGAAGCAACAGGGATAAATAGCTTCAAAGTGTTACGGGGGAGTGGGTTTGTCAGAGGGAAGAGGCACAATCCTCTTATCTAAGGGGATATTACCAATACTTATGAATATCTAAAGGTTGGGGGCAAGAGAATGGGGCCAGACTCTTGTCAGTGATGCCCAGCAAGGGTCAATGGGCACAAAGTGGAACCCAGGAGGTTCCATCTGACCAGGAGGAGAAGTTTCTTTGCTGTGAGGGTGTTGGAGCCTGTGCCAGGCTGCCCAGAGAGGCTGTGGAGTCTCCTTCTCTGGAGAGATTCCCAACCCACCCGGACACTGCGATGCTGGGCCCCCTGCTCTGGGTGACCCTGCTGGAGAAGGGTCTCCAGAGGTCCCTTCCAACTCCTACCTACCGTGCTGGGATCCTGAGCGAGGGTGATGCACTGGAGATGTCTGTACAGCAGAGGGCACTCTGAAATTACATATGTCGAAGGGAAAATTTATCAAATTATTGGGGCTGGGAAAAGCTCTGGGAGGACAGGAGGAGTGGGGATTTCGCCTGTAAACAAAGAATTGTTAACCTTTATGCCACCACGTGAGGGTCATTTTAAAGGATGGAAACCTGCATTATAGAAACAGAATATTTTGCAAACAAAATATTTTTGAGGGCTGAAATCAGCGTCAGTCTTTGGCAGTGTTAAAGTCTGGGCTTGATTTACCTTTCATTTCTGAAGGTATAACTTAGCAGCAACTTTGCTGTAATCAGACCTATTTAATCAACATTAAACCTGGCCTTTTGGCTATCTTAAGCTGTTACGGATGACTACTCTTCTCTGAAAAAAACCCGAACCACAAACAAAAACACAACAAACTTCCCACTGCCATCATCTTTTCTGGAAAGCTATGTAAATACGGGCACCTGAAACAGGCAGGGAGCACCAGGAGATTCCTTTGGGTAAAATCCCTGTGCTCTCCAAGCAGCCCTGAAGAAATAAATGCCCACGACTGCAGGGACTGCGGCAGCTGGACCTTCACTGGTGACCTCGACGCTTGAAGGCAAAAAGCGAACGTGAGCAGGACCACCGGGTTAGCTCTCCAAAGCCCCTGCTTCCAGCCCTGGAAACACTCCCCTGGGGCACATGGCATTGCCACCCTGGCTCTGCCGGCAGATTTCTCCTCCAGCGTTAGGAGAAGAGGATCTTTCACCAGTGTTAGCACCTCAGGTGATTTCCTGCTCGTGCTCTGACAAGATAACAGTGTAATGGCAAACACCAAAAGGATGGCTTTTGGGGAACAAACCCCAAAAGGATGAAACCTGCAGAGTAGTGCAGGACTGCCCAGTGGGTTCGGGTGAGCCCTGGAGCAGGATGAGTCCTGCAGGTTTCCTGGGGAAGGGAATCCTGGAGGTGGAGGGATCTCTGTAAGTCAGTCCGAGGATCCCAGCTCAATAACAGAGAGACAGATAATAGCATTTGAACACTATCTTCTCCAATTCAATTGTATTGATTTATTGCCTGTCCAATGAAGCCATCAAGTGTACAAAATGGTTAATCTTATATTATTTTTTTTCCTGCTGTCTGCTTGGAGGAGTGAAGTTGTAAACACAGACCTATGTAAGGAGGGTGCCGGGGGGTGGGAGATATTTGACTTTTTTCAAGGCAGATGCCACGGTGTGTCTGTGCAAAGCAAATGCCATTTTAGCACCAGGCAAAGGAAGGACACAAGCCCTTCCCCACTTTGGGCTCCCACTGCAAAGCTGCTCCACCTGAATGCTTTGGACTTGCTGACAAACCTCACTGGTGTCACGGAGCTAGCCCAGAAGCCAGCAGGAGTAGACCAGACCCCAGACCCAGCTGGGGGGGCTGCTGGACATCCTCCCTCCCAGTGATATGGGGAGCTCAGCGAGGCCCATCTGACCTGCATGACTTACCTAACTCAAACCTTACCCGTCTAAGTGAGGGGAACAAATATTCCAGCCCACACGAGCAGACCTCAATCAGGAGATAGCTGGTGTTGGGAACACACCACTTCAAAATGGAGGGTGGCAAGTCTGGCTGGGGTGAGCGGGTCCCCAGCTCCCGCGCTGGATGGCTGGAAGGGAAGGAAAACCATTTATTTTTTTTAAAAGTATTTTCTTTCAAAATGTACATTTGCAATTAAAGGCTAAGTATGCTGTATATTTTATTAATGATGTGGGATAGTGAGGCATTTTAAAGCTCTCTTTTGTTTTGATGATTTTTTTGGGGAGGGGAGGAGGAGAAGGAATTGAAATGGAAAGCTTAACACTTATAATTTCAAAAATTTGGCTTATATTTTAGGTTCTGGTAACATGCAATTACAGGCACTTAGAAAGAATTCCTTTTTTTATCCTATGCCCTGGAGCATAAAATTAAGAGGCCAATTCAGGCTTTGTACTGCTTTCAGAGGCAGTTTGCTTCAGCATAGATCAACATGGAGACTGACTGTCGCCTTTCTATTGAATTAGGTCTATATTTTTGACAAGTATGGCAGCAGTATCATCACTTTAATCACCAACAATCCATTGTGTCTCTTTATGCTAATAAATAAAACATTCTGTGTTAAATATTTCCCAGTAAGCACTTGAAGACCTGCAATCACCACTCCTTCTATATGTTCCCAAGTAAAATAATATAATAGCAATAAAATCAAATGAGGATGTCTCAGAGTTTTATAGACAACTAATAGCAGTTATTGCAAAGTGCACATCAGATACCAATTGAAGGTTACATTTCTCTTTAATATAATATAGCATGCATATTTCACTAACTGTCTCTGTATATCAAATGAATTAAACAATACGATGATATCGGTCAAAAACGGAGTTCTTTAGGAGAGGCCTTTAGGCGGAAGAGTTTTATTGGAGCTGTGTGTTAAGAGTGGAAGCCTCTGGAGCGCTGGATGCAAAACATGGGATAATCATCCCACGTTACAGAGAAATTACCAGAGAAACTGCTTGCCCTTCCCGGCCAGCCTGTGCCCTACTGAGGGCAGGGCCAGCCCTCTCCATGTGCTGGGGCTTTGCTTGAGAGGTTGGTTGTGGCAAGGGTCTCGCAAACCATCACAGAAATGGCCAGGAGGGACCCCCAGCCCATCATCCCAGCCTCTGTTCTGGAAGAACATACTGGTCTAAGACCGATGTTCAAAGCATAAGTGCAAAGCAGAGACAGGTTTCAGAAGAAGTACAACCAGATCAACAGTGAGCAAATGAAGGCACCCAAGCATCCTGTCACATGTCAGACAGGGGACTCTGCCAGCAGCTCAGCCAGGGATTGGGGGTGGACTCGGGGATGGGCTCCTGCAGCATCCTGCAAGTTCCAGGGACACAAGGCGTAACCCCATGGGGTCTGCTGTCTGCACTACCCCACTGACTTCTCTGCTCCCACCATTCAGGTTACCCTGGGCTCCCCAGATTCTCCTCCCCCTTGCTACTTGGCCATCCCAGGGCTGTGCAAGCCCTGCAGCCCCTTTGCTGCTGGAGCATCTCCTGCACCAGCACCGGGACCACACCGCAGCATGGGAGTCCCATTGTGGCTCCAAAACCACTCCTCATCCTCAGCCTCCCTGATTTCCCTGGCTTCATTCCCACGCTTCACTCTGGAGTCCAGGAGCCGTGGAGTCACCCTGAAGAAACCCCTCCCTAAACTTCAGATCAGCTTGTCGAGAGATTTTTCCCATCCCCGTTACTAATATACCTAATATATTCAGGGGGCCCTGCCTCAGTCAACATGAATTGTAAACCATTTCTCTAATCCCCTCAACAATACCCTTCCCCAAACCTTTTTTTTCTATCTTAATTAGATATTCTATCCCTTTGGTTTAAAATAGTATTTAATTTCACTTAATGATTTCAACAAAAAATATTAGGATTCCCCAAACAGACATGTTCCCTCTGAATTCTCTCAGTCTTTTTTCAAGGGCTTCAGTTTCATCTTTTTGTTGCTTTGTCAAAACACAGCTAATTGACTGTCCTAAAAGTACAATTTTAGTAATTTCTCTCAATGAAGCATCGCAGCCTCCTCTATTAAGACTACCTAATTGGACTTTGAATCCCCAGCCAGCGACTTCACCCATGCTATGGGCCCGGATCACTGCAACAGTAAATATCAGCATCCCAGTTAAATGTAGGTTGGCTCACATTCCCCCAAAATTGGCTTTCTGCTCCTCGGAGTCCAATCTGATGTAATATTACATTAACCACTTTTTTTTTTCTTTTTTTTTTTTTCTAGGGGAATTGGAGGAAGGGCGGGAAGAGAAGCTGAAGCACAGCTCTGCGTTTCCTTTCCTTGGTAAAAGCATGTTTGCTCCCCGGCACCGGCGAGGAGGGAGCGCTGCGGATCCGCAGAGTCTGGTGGGAGCCTTTACAGCCTCCCAGCCATCACTCCCAAGTTTGTTTCTAGCAGCTCCAGCTCCAGAGAGCACACCAGGTAAGGAGACGGCGACGTCGATCCCTGTGGGCTCTGCAGTTCCAGAGGGGTACCTGCCACCCCATCCCCATCCCATCACCCACAGATGGATCCCCAGACAACTCTGATGTGGGCAGCGGGAACCATTTTCCATTCTTTCCCTTGCTCCTCCAAGATACACGCTACACAGCACGTGGCTTTCAACTGTCGAAGACCTTGGCGTGTACTGGGGGGCCGGGAAGGTTGACTGGCCACGCCACACCGCGTGCAGCAGCAAATCACCCCCAGTATTATCTGCAGCGGCTCTAATTACCTTAGAGCATCTGCTATTAAAACGCAAGCATCAGGCCAAGCTACAAGTAGAAAACAGAAACAGAACTCCTCATTGATGCCTGTAATAGGCACCAAAGGCATATAACTCTGCATAATTGCTAATTGTTATTACTATTGCAGTCGATGCCAGGATTGCCCAGAGACGCCTCTTGCCGCTCGCTTCCCCGCGGGATCGGGGAGGGCCGAATCCCACCGCGACCGGCAGCGATTCCCTCGACAGGGCCTCCCATGGTGCAGGAGGTTGCAGCCGCCCCGTGAACCCATTGACCCCTCTCAGAAAACTCCGGCACCCGCTGCACCGGCAGCCAAAATTGCAAGGGGCAAAGTTAACTGCACGTTTAAGTGGGAGATCAAAGCTCGTGAGGATTTACAAGGGCCGGGCCTTTGAAGCCCCGCGCGCCGGACAAAGCGCTCCTCGCCACGCCACGCTCCGGCTTTCAGCTCCAGTGGTGAAATCCTCTGGGGCCTAATGAAGCCACTTGACCTCTTGCTACTCCCATTCTCCGATCTGCAAAAGAGTATTAACACTTCTGACACCCAGGCAGTCAGGGGGACCCGGATGGCTTTGACACGTGCTGGCGGGGCTGCCCAGCCCTGCTCACAGCTTCGCTGGGGGGCTGCGACAGTGAGGCATAAAAAGACCGTGAGAGACCCCATTACGTGGGGTTTGGAGAGCTCTTTAAGCTACACAACACCATCTAACGTTGGGGTTTTTTTTTCCCCCTTCGCTGCTGTGTACCTTTGCCCTTGGTAGGGATCAGCCACAGCCTAAGCCTGCATTTCTGAAATGCATTGAATTTTCAGTCACTCACACTCAGACGACTCTGCCATCCACACTGCTCTGGGTGCAAAACCCCTACAGATCTGACCAAGAAAACCCATTTTCTACTACATGCTTACAGAACCCACTTAAAAATCAATCTACAGCCAGCTGAGCCCTCGCTCCTCCACAGCGATTCACCAGGCTGCTTCTCCTCGCCAAAATCCTGACACAGAGGAGGACAGCTCAGGGAAGGGGGGCATGACTTTTAGCGCTGGTCCAGATTTGGTCCTGAGGAGACAGGGCTGTGCAGCTCAGCAGAGGGCACTCCAGCCCACTGAGCCCGCCCGCCAAGCGGGGAGCACCCAGCTTAAAAGATGTTGCTCTCAGCTCCTGCCTTATTGCAGGCAAGTGCTCCAGCGATAAATGTTTTCTTGTAAACATGCCATAGATGGAGGTAGGAGCCAACAAAATGGAGATGCCAGAAGCTTTTTGTCTTCGTGATTTAGTTTCTTATTAGAACATGCTACTGGGAAAGAAAAGATATCATTGATAAGACTGACATTAGAGTCAGCCAGTAAAATTAAAACCCCAAGGACTGGCCTGGCCCTTTCCTTGTCAGGCAGGAATACAGATTCTCTGCCAAACTAACACTTTAAGATACTCATAAATGTTAGGGACAAAAACTTTCAAAAACAGAAGAGAAGGATTTTTGCTGCCTTCAGTTTTGACAGAACAGTTTCAGATGATGCTTTAAAGGACTTGGCTTTCCAGCTGAGCATTTGCCCTCCTGCCCCAGAGGAGGAGCCAGCCCAGGAAGGTGCTGGTGGCTGTGGGCTTAGGGCTGGAAGCATCTTCCATTCCTGCTTCCTCCCATAAAACTTTGGTCTAAATGACACTAGAAAAATCAAGCCTTGAAGCACCACAGTGAATTTGTGGTTGCATCCAGAGCTTGAAAGTGTATGTGTACAGGATTCTTAGATAAAACCAATTCAAATGCCAGTTCCTCCTAACATCTGCAGGCTCATGGAGTTAGAGCAGGAGGTATCACAAACTCTGAGCCCAGAGACACTGGGAATTTTATTCCTGGCCAAATATCCAGTAGCTCCTCAAAGCTCAGATAAATTCTCTAATTTAGTCTCACTGGCCTCCTTCTCTTTTTTTCATTTTTTACACAGAGAGAACCCTGCCCAGAAAGCACATTTTTTCACAACAGTTTCAACAACCTGTTCTGTGTCTGGGTCCTTTATCTCAAGTCACAGAGGGTTAAACTTTTAAATTTTACTGTCTTGTGCCCAACCTTGCTACCAGCAGCACACGCCGAGGCTCCAGCTTACACCAGCCTGGCGCAGGCAGATGGGCTTCCCATGAGCACCATGATGATGCAGACAACAGCTCCTCCCTTGCATGATGCTGTTTGGTGTCACTTGGGCTTTCTTGTGTCCCCCTGCAACAGGTGCCTCAGCCAGCTCCGGGTTGAACAGGGTCTGCTGTGAGCATGGGAGGCTGCAGGGCAGAGCTCTACACATCCCATCCAGCTACTGCTTCATCTTCTGAGAGTAAACAGGGAAGCATCAGGTTGATGAGGAAACACGGACCTTTCTGGGCACTGTTCACATATGGATCTGAGCACCGCTCCTTGTGCTCCCACATTTTAGACGTGTTTATCTTATAAATAAGCCCTTACAGTAACCTTACAGCAAGCACTTAAAATAATCTTACAAATAAGATCTTCTGTATGTGCCTAACTGTAAGCACAAGGGAGGTGATGGGACATAAACCCACCTCCAATTTTGCAGCACCATCCAGGGTGGCAAGACATCTTTCTTTACAAATTCTGATTAATAGAGAACAAGTTCCTCCTCTCCCTGCCCCTTTCACAGCCTCTCTAAAAGCAGCCGCCCAAGCCCGCTTTGACACATGCGTACCACCTGAGTCCTACACCAATGTTACATGTCATTAACCAAACATAAACCATATCTTAATGGGAAAAGTTAAATCTCTTTATGCAGTTAAATAAAGATACCTTGTCCAGTCATTAAGAAGTGATTAGCTTATCTAAGAAATAACAGCGCTAGTGCTGTCAGACTGGCACACAAACACTAAAAAGAGCAGGGATCAGATATCACATTAGGCTAATTATAAAGAGAAGAAAAGACAAACAGAAGCAGAAAATAGCCATGTGCACAGTATTTTGCTGGATTTTTTTTCTTTGCATGGAAAAGGCTAAGCTCATTCTGCAAAAGAGAAATTCGAGTATTAAAAAATTCCCCTTCTGGTTTTATTCATTTAGTCCGGAACGTAAGAAGGCAGCGCACATGCACACATCTTCCAAGTGCTGTGAAGTGGTGGCCAGATCCCAATAAGGACCAGATTTCTTAAACCTAGATGAAATCCTTAAGTCTCTGCACAATTCCAGGTCTTGGAGTCTTTGCACGAGGCAGCACAGCAGAGCCCGTCCCACCCACCTCCTGATCAAGCCCTCGCCATGGCCATGTTCCTTCTCCTGGGCAGCCACAGAAGCTCCTGAGCAATTCTGAAGATTTGGTATAACCAATGTCTTGCTCATTCTGGTGTTCTCACCAGAGTCACCTTGCCCAGCTCTGAAGTCCAAAGATGCTTAGTTTTCATCAGCAAGAAGCTAGGCACCCTTCCTACAATTTCTACCTTCTTTACACTCCTAGAAATAAGGTTTACCCCAGCAGCTGAAGGGGTTCTACCTGCATGTCCCCCTTTCCACCACACTCAGTGGCTTCCAGTGCACAAACCGAGAACAGTTTCTGCAGCAACCACACCATCCTTGTGCCCCGTAAGGCAGGATTTACAGGCCGCCTGAACTGACACCTTATGCATTTCCCTCCCAGGTTATATTTGAGGAAAACTCTCAACTTTGAAGACCACGAGACAAAAATCCAATGTACCAAGCCAGAAGCTGCCCAAGAGGGAAAAGGTGCAGCAGAAAGCACCCAAGCTGTCAGGTCCTCACTGCAGAGAGGAGTTTGCTCCTACCAAGGGTGATGGCTGTGGCTGCGCTCCCTGCTCCCAGGTTTGTAAACCACCTGAGTCTTTTCTCACTCAAAGCACAGAGAAATGATGCTTGTCCTTAGGGTACCAAAGACACAGATTCAAGTTGCTCTTACGCTCCAATCACAACAGAAATTTGACCCTGTTTTCTGAAGGATGTGCTAAACACTGATAGCCTTATAGAGCCAGGACCCTCATCTGGTGAATATGGGAAGTCCTTGCGTTGTGCCCACCTGACCTGAAGACTCAAGCAACTCTTTTTGGGATGTGAGCATTGAGCATCCAGTGGATCCCAGTCCAGGGGCCACTCTACCACCCATGAATGCTGCCGCAATTGTGGCTGAACTCCTGCTTGCTGGGGCAGTACACAACCAAGAGTGAGTTATCTGCAAACATCCTGGCACTTGAGAGACTTTGGAGGCTGAAAGCTGGGTGCCCAGAAGCATGAGGAACCTCCAGAATTAAGTGGGGGTTGTGAGGATCTGAATTTGAATTTAGGCTTAAAACATCCATTTGGCAGGAGCAGCCAAAATGTAGATGCAGCTGTAGGCAGGGAGCTGCCCACCTTGCTCCAAGACACAGCTAAACACAGAGCTGTGCTTCTCTCCAACTACAGCTAGAGACAACCCCCCTGGTTCTGCAGGGAATGTGATGGTGCTGAAGAGATACCCATGCTCTCATGCCACAGGTCAGGACATTACCCACAAAAAAGTTTTCCAGCAAAACTAAAGTGCTGACCCAATAAGCAGAGGTCAGGACCTGTGCCTGAATGACTGGTACAACCAGAAATATCTGGTCATTGTTGGGGGAGAAGGAAGGTGGGTTTCCATTTTTAACACTTGTGGCCTTTTTTAGAGCTTTTATTCACCAAAGCCTAACATGAATAATGATGGTAGATCCTACTTTCCCTGAGGTAATGCCAATTTTAATGTGGTGGGTTTTTTTTTTTTTTTACATAACTATAGTATTATTGAGGAACAAGTAGTAAGTGATAGATACTTTAATGTAATATGAGTCAATATGTATTTATATGTGCTTTATGATTTAATCAATATTGCTACATTAGCAAGAATAAATATGGTGCTTCCTTTTCTGGCCTTGGAAAGAACAAATAAGGAAAGTCACATTATGAAGTTTAGGAATGAATAAAATCTTTGCATTTCTCAGACAATTCAGTAAATCTCTGACATTCATTCGTTCTCCAGAGCTGAGCAAGTATGTCCCTGGGCAGGGCTCGGGGCAGGTGACACCTGGAGGAGACTCAGCTTGGGACTCTGGTTCAGATTTTTCACAGGTAGCTTCCTAAGAGGACTTTGAAAAAAAGAAACAGGCTCCAGCACAGAGCATACATCCACTTCAGCATCCTCCATCTCAAGATGAAGGGCTTCACACCCTGAACGAGGAAGGGTTTTACCACTGAAGAGCCAGAGGGGTTCACAGCTCTCATTACCCCCATGCTTCTCCAACCAGTGCCTTCTTAAGCTGCGCGTAGCCCAACACCCTTGCAAAAGGGAGTGACAAATTGCTCCTGATTCAGTACAGCTCAACCCATTTCCTGCTGCAGAAGGTCTCGGTTCTGACAGGCACGGGACATCCATTTTGATCACGGACAGAAAGTTTTCCCCCAGTTATTTGTTCTAGGGTACTGGCCTCAGCCAATACAGCAAAGAAGCTCAGCCCCACCAGCAAGCCATTCATTCTATACATCCTACATATTCATCCTACAGTGGCAGGCCTTTGGCTGGAGCAAACCTGCTGGGAAAGCTCATCCCCGTCTCCTGTCTGATCTTGCTGCCCCTGAGTCAGACCCATACTTCCTGCGGCTCCCTGGGAACATGCCCCTGATGCCCACTTTTCTTCGCATGGTGCAAAGCCATGTCACCATGCTCCTGATGGACCAAGGTGGGGAGTGAGAGCCAGCATGTGCCATCTGAATTTAAGCATCTTGATGGGATGCAGGACAAGACTAGCTTCTGAGACTTGCTTTGAGTATCCCCAAACTGTGCCAGAAGGAGACGCCCACTCTGGTCAGTGCTGCTGGGAGACAAATCCAGGCAGCATCTGAGAAAAAAAAAATAAACATCACAGTGCTTGCTCCTGCCCCCAAATCCAAGTAAGCAACATGCATTTCTGCTAGGACTTACAAGAGCAATGGCATTTCTGGGTGGAGCAGAGTATTTAGCCCTGTCTTATTCATGATCTACCCTCTGGGATCTAACAAGAGGGTCACAGAGCAACACTGGTCCAAAGAAAGAGAGCTGCAAAGCAGCTTACAGTTCAGCCTGCTCTAGGGGCACTGAAAATAGCTTGAGTTCCAATTCTTAAAGTTCATGTTTCCAACATCGCATTTAAGGGCTTTGTCTTGAAGACTCCAGTGAGACTCTTAGCCAGGCACTTTCCAGGGAGTTTAAGGCAGAATCTTAATTTACCTCATCTGATTTAAGACACTCAGAGCAGGTCTCAGCAGTGACCAGTATCCCCCAATGTCACCCAGCACACCTCCTTCCCCTGTCACACCACCCACATGGCTACAAAGACTCACTTGCTTAAAAACCTCCTTCCAACCCTAGAAGACTTCTGCTTGAGATGAATGATTCAGTACCTTCCCTCATCAACCCTCACCCGACCAGTAGCAACCAGCCCAACTCCATGAGGTCTCGTCCATCTTCATTTCTGGTCAACCACAGGCTCAGCCTTAGGCAGAGTCTATCCCTGTGCTACACGAGGCCGAGCTACAAGGTGAACCTGAGATATCTGTGACTTGAGATACTATTTGATGTGCTCCTCCAGAGGAATTGCCCTCTGGAAATTCATCTACTGCTTATTAATTCTGCCTTTGGCTGGAGCCAAGCTGGTTCTGTCTCCATCTTCCACTGCTGGCCTTCTGAGCTACTCCAAGCATGGACTTTTTTCTCCTGGTGCTGGGCTATAAGGTTGTACCAGCAATGCTGAAAGCTCCTACTAGACTTGCCTTGGGCCAGCTGTGGTTTGTGTCTTGCAGACAGGAGCTGCCCGCTCACACCCCACCCCAGTGGCACCAACTGAATTAAATGCAGTGGGCCTCTCCATCCCCTCCCATCATTCCAGGATAACTGCCCACAGCTGTCCTCTTGCCACTCTGGTTTCTATGAGGTCAGAGCCTGACCTTACAGACCATTGAGCCAGGACTTACATAAGGACAGGAGCAGGGGAAGGGGAAAAAAAAAAAAATAAAAAAAAATCTCCTGTCTCCTCAGTTTAGAGAGTTTGGCAGCATTTGTTTATTTTTAACAGATCACCACTGCCACGTTTCAGACCTTTTCCTGTTGTGATCGTTAGAACTTTTAACTGGATCATAAATCTTTTATTAACATTTGGTATTATACTAATTAAAACTGTTCCATATATGTATTATTAATTTCTCCAGCACTTCTTGTGAGGGTGACGTTTTTAGCTGGCTTAGCAAAATGCACCATAGTAAATAAGGAGAAACTCATTTCCAGGCAATTAGGCTTGCAGAAAAATAAGTTTCTTAATGGAGGGCACGATCATTACAAATTTTACCTAAATAAACAGGGTTTCTTAATGGTAACTCTTCAAGCTAAGTAAACAGATTGGTGTGGTAATGTCCTAAGCAATACTTAAATGTAACTGTTTAATAAATTGGTAAATTACTCATTTCATCTTAGAACAAAATGGTAATACTGTAGTAATAACGTAGTATATATTCTGTAAATATGAAGCATTATCACTTTAGCTCTGAAGAAATCACCACAGTGATATGTCAGCATTGATCTAAAACTGCAGCATTTTATCTCAAGTTTATTACCCATTTTTGAGAATCGCTGAGATTTTCAGAGCATAATGGCAATAAAAGAAGAATTTAAAAAGCGCTTAAATGTGCATAAGTTAATCAGAGGTATCCTCGGGGGGAAAAGGAAATTTGGTAAAACATGAATTATAAGCATCATTTAAACTTACTTTGGACACTAGAGATAATAAATGGCACCATAATTTAGAAATAGCTTTTAACATCAATGACTGTAAGTAGCACTTTGCTGTTCATAAGAATTGCAAAGCAACGGTGCTGAGGCCAATTTTATTAGCCATTTTTTTCTTTATAAAAGCAATCCAACCATTTCCAAACTGAGCAGACAGGAACAAGAGTTACGTGTTAATATGCAAAATGCATTTGAGTGTTGTTGGTTTTTGGTCTGTTTGTTTGTGGGGTTTTTTTTGTTTGTTTCGTTTTTTAATAGCCAGCAATAAATTCACCAAAAGATACAGACTGGAGACAATTGAATGATCATTGAAGAAGAATAAAGCTTTCTCCGGGTTTACATATCTGGGAAGAGCGGATAAGAGGAAGAAAAGGAGGGAGAGAAAATCGTTCATACATCCCTATTTACTGGGGAATGTCGCGGCACTTCCGAAGCGAAGGGGAGCGGCAGTAAATCAGGGGAAGGCAGCGCCGGAGGAACAAGGCTTCTCCTTGCTAACTTTTCACGACCGACAAAGCATCCGAGGATCACAGCGGTCCGGACAATACCCCATTAACACGCCTCCTTTCCCAGCGACAGCACAGCCTACAATGCAGCTTTCAGAGCTATCAATTATCAGCCCTCGCACCAATAAATTTTGGCCGGGCAGGACAAGAGCCCCTTTGAGCGAGCGGCAGCACGCGCGTTATCCGGGGGGGAGCTCCCGGCTGCTGTGCTGGGGGGGATGCTGCACCCGAGCCTGGCCCCCAGCGAGCAGCGGCCCGGCCCCCCCAGGTATCTCCCTGCAATATCTTCTCCTGACACCCCCTGCCCCCAGTGCCATGCCCTGGGCAGCAAGCGGAGTAGATGGGAACACAGAATAGATGCAAACCAGCACGCGCGCTCGCCGAACTGGCAAACAGACAGAGCTCTAGAATTAAAATTTATTTTAATTGTTTTCAGACTAATCCCGTGACTCAAGAATAAGAGAGATTAATATTCTTGAGACTTGCCATGTCTGAAGCATCCAAGATCCTTGACACATGAAGTAACCCCGCCTGGCAGAATGGGTTGTTAACTCTGAACCTCGGGAGAAAGCAAATATCTATATTTTAATTATTTCACTCCTGGCCACTTAAGCATAATCAAGATCTAACTACAGTCATTATCCTACATTGCCAAACTGACTCCTTCATGCTTTCAGAGCTACTGGGAGATTCAACTCTCCAGTTTGTCCCCCAGCAGTTTCTGGGACGTGATGTGGTTACACACCATCCCCAAGATAAAATAAGAATTAGGTCACTTGTATTATTTCCTCAAGAAACAAAATCCAGCCATACTGGTAATAGATTGTTGCTAATTTTGTGTTGGTGTTGGAAAGATTAATTCAACCACTAAAAGAAGAGCCTCAGCACAAAGACTGAAGCTGTACAACAGACATTCAATGTAAAAAGGGGGGAAATGTCACACTGATTCACGAGAGCATCCTCTGCTCCAGGACTCTGCCCTGGGCTCCAGTGAAGCACATTTCCAGGAGGAGAGACCCCTCTGGAAGTAAAAAGAGAGGATGGGAGTGGTTTTATTTGTTAGGGTGAACAAAAGGAAACCAGAAGGCTAAGTAAACCTGAGTCTCCTATGTAGGACTCTGAAATGGCATCATCAAGCAAGCGTGCCACAGGTTTCAGTGGCTAGAAGATAAAATTATACAAATTCAGGAAAAAACCCAAATAAACGAACAACAACAACAAAAACCGACAATTAGGAGTAAGAGATTCATTTTTATGGTGACTGTGCTGAGGCACTTAAATTTTCAATCAATTCTTCATGATTAGGAATGTTTCATTCAAGACTGGATTACTTTTTAAACAAATTATCTTTGCTCAAGTAGGGCTTTATTCAGGAGAAAAGCAATACCTGTATTATTAGACACTGAATTAAGATGCTCTTGCCATGAAACAACTACATTTTAATTTACTCTTCATAATTAAAAGCAAATCTCTAAATACCTTAGGATGATTTTTGTAAGCATCCATTTAGATCTTCCTGATGTTCGTAGTGGACATCTTAAAACACCAGAGGGTAGGTACCAAAAAACTTCTAACCCTGAGATTCCTTGAAATGTGTCAACACATTTTTAGTTAGAGAATTCAAGCTCTGTGCTTCATGAGCTGGGAGAGGTCAGCTAAAGAGGTGAGTCCTGCAACCCTTTTTAAGGGGTTTTAATGTCCAGTTTAAGACTGGAGACTCAGGGGGACAGGAGAACAGACAGAGACAGTGATGAACATTGTACCCCCAGGAAGGGTGCTTCCAGAAGCAGCTACCTCTGCGAAACCAGCTCAGCCACACCCTATCTGGCACCAAAAAGAGCAGCTTGGCTTTTTCTTGAAGAGAGCAACATTTCCAGCTACTCTTTTTTTTTTCTGCATTAACAGACATTTTGGGTTGTTGCAGCAGAGGCGAGCTGGCTATTTTAATGCCACTATAAGAACTGTCATCTTCATGTTCAGATCAGTGTTTATTCACTGCATCTGTAATCGGTACAGACCAAAGGGATCATCTTCAGCACGGCACTCGAGTGGCACACAAAGCCCACGCAGGGGACTGAGTGCAAGCCCAGGCAGCCCAGAAATGCACCGCTCAATCCCAGCTCTTAGCTACCTCTACAACCCCACTGCCTTTCCGGCTCCCCACGTACAGCTGTCAGTCTAGACAAGCATTTGTACATGCAATCAGGAAAACTAAATGCGTGTAGTTATGAAGATGAAAACTCAAACCAGAAACGTGTACTAAAGCATTTGGCAACCAACAGAATTGTTCAATGGTACCCGTGAGCCGGATTTTCAGTGAATCAGAACAGCTCTATGAATGCTCTGTCCCACTGTACAAGTAATTATGGAAGAGCTGAGAAAACAGACTTGTACAGCAAACACCAGGACACCGCAAGTTCCTTGTGCTACCCCGAGTCAGACAGACCCTGTTGTTCCCAGCTGGCACTTTCAGAGGGAGAGGAGCCCCAATTCCCTACCGGCCCTCGCTGAGTTATGGCAAGGCCAAGCAGAAGTGAATGGCCCAAGTTCATTACTGTTCTTCTGAATTGACTTTGGCCTCTAAACCAGAGATGACTGCTGCACAAGTTACTTACTTAGAACAGGAGGCTGGATCCTCGGCTGCTTTCAGTCGCTCTCAGTCCATTCCCACAGCAAGAACGATGCCAATTCAGATCAAACCCTATTGTACAATAATGACATTCAGATAGCACAAGCCAAGTGCTGAGAGCAGCTGAGCTCTCCCACTGCCTGGTGGGTTCAGGAAGAGTTACAGGTGTAGGATTTGGCTTGGCAGCTTTGTTTTATTCCTCATCTATTTTCATACATGTCTGAGCCTTCCCTGTCACATTGCTAAATTCCAGACACAAAAAACAACTGAAGAGAATTTTTTTTTTTAATGACAGAAAAAAAAAAAAAAAGAAAGAAAAACAAAACAAAACCAAAAAAACACTGCTCTCTAATCAAGTGAAATCTATAAAAGGTAGAAGTACAGCCCTTCCACAACTACTTCAGGAGCCCCCCCTCTGACATAAACCCCATCAGTGGGTGTCAGTCCCTTGCCCTACCTGGGCCCAGCACACCGGCCACCCCTCCCCTGGGGCTGGGATGCAGCGGAGCATCCGTGGCAGCCCCAGGGGACAGGCGCACAGGCGGCCGAGCAGGTGGCTGCACACGCTGCCTTTCCCACCTGCTGCCCCGTGCCGAGCTACAATGAACTTGTCAGGCCGTGCTATTGTCACCGAGCACAGATGTCGGCTGGGCAGCCAGTGCCCCGCTTCGCCCGGGGGTGCTCCAGCCACTCACCGCGAGTCACTGGCGGAGCAGTTTTTAGGAGCATCCTGCTGTTCAGAGGGGCACTTGCCTGGGTTTCCTTATGTGATTTCTCTCCTTTCCACCCACCTTCTTCAGCTGTTTGTGTAACCACCGTGTTCTCCACTCTGAAGGGTTTTTGAGTCATTCTTGCCATGTTTGTGTTTGTTGGCTGGCTTCTGGCTTGCTCAGTGATCTGGTGGTTTCAGCACAGAGCTGTCCCAGCTCCTGCAGTCCAATGGGACTATGTGCAGAAATTACTACCCCCGTGCCCCTCTAAGAACTCACACCAAACCATCTCCATTTCTAAGGCAATAGCTGGTTGCTTGCTTGCATACAGCCCCACTGCACTGCCTTTTTAAACACAAAAAGATTTCTTTTCCACCTGAAAGTCCAGCAAAGCTTCCCGCTGCTCTGGGCAGCCCCACCTTTCTTCCTCATCACTGCAGCTCTACACAGCCTTTCCCCTGCTCTCTCCCAGCCATTCCCATTACTCCCACCTCCAGTTTTGCTCATCATTTCCATTCCTAGCTTCCTTCCTCCTTCTCGGGTTTCTGTGCACGGACAGAGGTCTGGGATGTCTCCTTCTCCTGATCTCCTCCTGTATCTTTCCCACTTGCTGCCCCAAGCCCCACCAGCTCTTGCTCCATCCACCTTCAATGTGTCAGAGCTTTCCCACCTCACTCACTGTACCATGACCAACCTGGCCAGAGGGTGAATCACACATCATGTGCATTTCTGCCTCTGCCCCATAGTTAACTTTAAGCAATAAGAAGGAAGAGTCTTGGCCAGAAAAGAAGACAAAGAGCAACAAACACCTTTGTGAAGAGGAGACAGTACTACGAGAATTGCTCAGTTTGCACTTGGAAAGCCACAGACTGGCATCAAAAGCAAGCAAGGAGACAGAAGTAAACTGAGGTGGACAAGACTGAGGCAGGTTCTCTTTCATTTCATCTAAACAAATGAACAGTGTTGTACACTTCAACCCGGTTTCCTCTGGTTTAGCTCCCACTCATGGATGTCCCACCTGAGCTGTAGGACCACAGCCTAGAACTAGACAAAGGACTAAAATACTCTGCTGTGTGTAGCACACAGCAGAGAAGACAACTGCCTTCACAGATCTGTCAGAGTACCTGGCTGAGTGAACAGGGAAAATCAGTTGTCCATGTGAATTTTGAACAGCACAGGAAGATAAAAGCTTGAACTAAGGAACCAGGAGGTTTGTGCCAGACAGGAGCTTCCTCTCCCTAGGAGCAGTTTGAGAGTCAATCAATCACACAGAGGAGGCTGGAAGCTCCATCTAAGAAGGCTTTTTTGGGCAACCGTCTACAGTTTGAGAGTCCTGACAGGAGGCAGGGACACAAGCTGCTTTATTTTCCCTGCCTGATTCATTATGGCAGTGAAAAGAGCACAGTGATTTTACTCCAGCCCCCCATACAGCAGAACTATGTCCTTTCCCCTCTGAGCACTTGGCAGAGATGGCAATGGAGAAGGTCAACTTCATAAAGATCAATGTAGGAAAGCCACAAGCATGACAAGGCAAAAAAATCCCCAACAGACTAAACCACTACAATTTCTACCCTTGATGACTTTAGAGGAAGGTTGTTTCAGGTCCCCAAAAAGGTCCTGTGACTGTTTTCTTCCTAAACGCTTCACTTATTCCAGGCACTCCAAAATAATTCAGCCTGTGAGGGGTGGAAAAGGCTTTTTCCCTGCTTGGGCTCTCAGAGGTGATCTCTTGCCACATGGAGATACAGCACAAGGCACGTATGCACTGGGCTTGGTGACTCTAAAAATGGTGTTTTGAAGTAAACCCACTAACCCCGATGTGCCAAGCTAGGCACAGAAAAGCTGCCTTACCCACCAGCCCCTCGGTCGCTGTTGGCCTCCTGCTGAATAAAGGGGTCAAATTTGAGTTGAAAGCATTCCTGATGAACAGTCTGAGGACATGGGAACCTCCGCAGGCCATGACAAGCTGGAAGCGGTGCCGGGTACAACAGCTGCTCCGCTGGAGCACCGACATGGCAAAGCTCCCCAGTGCAACGCGACAGCTTCAGCAAGCGAGTCCCCGACTGTGCAAACTGCTTTCAGAATCAATTACCCATCTCAGCCTCTTCTGGGCAAGATGCAACATCCCACTTGTTTTTTTCCTGCAACCCTACCAGAAGAAGGGAGCACCACTAGGATGCCATTTTAGCAGTAAAATGCTAAGGAGATGCAGAGCAAACATGTAGCTGTGCCGAGGGGAAAGCTGGGAGCAGGATGCTCAGCAGCTGCCAAAAGGACTGACTGAAAATAAAGGCTGAGGAACTGCACGAGACCAGAAAGACACAGGCTGTGACCTGAGAGAGGGCAACCCGTGCCACAGCCGGGAGCAGAGAGGCAACATGGAGACAGGATGGCTGCAGAAGACACAGATGCCATGCGGAGGAAAGAGAGTATTTTAAGAAACTTAGGAAAAGTATGGGCAAGTATTGCTCTGAAACACTATTCAGGAGTGCAGATGAGGAGAATCTTTGAAGCAGAGTGCAGGATTGCAGCTCCCCTGACATACTTTCAGATGCCAGAACCAAAAGAAGATGAATTGCCAACAGGCCTCTGCTGCCTATGAAAGAACCATCTCCCACACATCAGCTCTGCAGATAGCCACCTTCCACCAGAGCATCTGCCTGCCTCCCCCTCTGCCAACCTCAAGGGTACAAAAGGCTTAAGGAGCAAGACTTGACAAAAAACCTTGAAGAAGCACTGTTTCCTTCTCCCAAATCTGCAGCTCTGTGATAGCTAAAACATCCCTGGCCTCTCTGTTTTACCTTTGCCCCCAGAGCCTGTCCCCCCACATTTGGAGGGGACAGGAGAAGAGCTGGTGTGGACAAACAGCACAGCCTGGAGCCTCTGCCCATGGGCTGCAGACAGGAGGTTTCACCTCAAGGTGCTTCTGGGATGCCTTTTCACCTGGAAAAAATTTCTGCTGTGGCAAAATTCCCTATTTTCCAGATTTCCAAAGAAAATAACAGCTCACACTGCAGCTCAGGCCACAGCTACACTCACAGCAGTGGGGTGGGAGACACTGCTCCCCAGCCATCCCCAGCACCCCTGGCAGGGTGCGGCAAGGGCCGCGGCACGCGCCAAGCCCTGGGAGCTCTCACTCCTCCCCCTCAGTCCGAGAGAAGGATTTGAAGGCTTCTTTAATTATTAACCGGTTTGCTTTGTTTTCCTTCTCCACTTGAGAGCAGCGGCTCTTCGGAGGCCGGAGAGCAGCTTTACGGAGCGCCAGCCCTGATGAGACCGTCCACGGGACTGGCACCAGCCGTACCCACGCGCGGCTGCATATTCCCTTACAGGCTGCTCCCATTACCATTAATGGGAACAACGTGTGCAGATGAACGAGAGAAAAGAGTCTAATGCCTTTATATTATACCACCAATTAAGTACTCGGGGTCGTGTCCTCAGATGATGTAAAGTAGATGAGATCCGCTGAACTTAATGGATCTCTGCTGATTTACACCATATGCAGAGCTGGCCCCCTCTCACTTGTATTAAAACAGCCGAACCGTTTCAGCAGCCTTCGTGTTTAACAGCTTCATGCTCTAGCCAGGCTTTGCTATCACTCCAGTCCATAAACCACAAGCTTTATTAACTAATAATTAGTTTTTCACGTTAAGTTTCATGGTCATGTTTTAAGAACTGCTGCCCTTAGGGCAGGTGGGGAGTTTTGAAGAGACTTGAAGCTGTGGGAGCAAAGCAGAGAAGAGGCATTGCCAGGCTGCTTGGGGCGTTCAGCCCCCGCAGATGCAGAGGGGCTTGTCACAAGTGTGTTAGCACCTCCTGTCCCGTGAAAGCACCGGGGAGCGAAGCACCTTGAATTCAAGCCGAGGCAGTTCTCTTGTGAACAGGGAGTTGATTTTAATCATGCGACCAGCCTCCTGCATTTTCACAAGGTTCCTGAGCTGTGCAAACATAAACCTGGGTGCAAGTATGTGCCCGAGAATGGCAAAGTATAAATGCTGGAGATCACAGAGTTGTAAAGCATCTGACTACACAGAGTGTTTGCGGCATGGGGCAAGCAGGGGGGCTTGGAAGGACACACTAACAGCTTCCCTGATTTTTTTTTTTCTGTAGTTGTACAGAACTGTTCACTGTAAAAATAAAATGGTGTGATTCCGGGCCACATCCTTCTTCTGTGTGCTGCTCTCAGTGGATACTTGAGTGTCTTAAACACAGTAGCCCAATAAAGGAGCTAAGCTTAAGAAGAACTCTGGATTAAGCTATAAATATTATTTTTCTCATCATAGATAATTTAGTCTCACAGTAAAACACAACTTCCCAAACCAGTATACCTTAGCTTCAGCAGGCACACAGCTTGCTCCTTTTCTCCTTTCCGTAGCTGGATTGAATAAAGAACATTTAAGCGCATTTCTGCCACCAGAAGGAAGAAAAGCAACGTGCTGTACAGAACTGGGGGGGAATCACAACAGCCTACAAACACAAATGTTCTCAACGAGAAATGTAATACGGACAGCTCTTACAGAGACTGTTCTTGTGCAATAACTTAAACAGTACAGATTACTACTTGGGGAAATAAAAGACAACATAACTTTGAAACTTGAAAAGCTCTTTCTTCGTTGTAATCAATTGCAATAATCCATGTCAGTGATTTAGATGAAGATCAACTTTACCTTTCTTTGCTGATGACACAAAACTAAGAGCAATAAAAAACTTAAGTGCATTTGCGCACAACTAATGGACTGGACGTGGCACGTGCCAGTGGAAGTCGGTAGGTATAATGCAGCGTATACTGGATGCCAAATTAATGGGATCATTTGGTCGTTCTGGAACACTTGTGGCATTGAGCTTAAGTCATTTAAGGAGCCTGGCAGGGGTTCATGACCTTCCATTTTCAAATGACTGAAGAAGACTAGTAATACTGTAGGCAAAACATGACAATGAATTTTATCCCCTCCATCCAGCTGCTATTTAGTCCAAAGCAGAAAATGAATCTGTGCCTGGTGTCCCTAATAGAATGTACATAAAAATACAGCTTTACCAGGCAGATGGAGGTTCAGGCACACAGACAACGGACCAGACACTGCCAGTTGTGCACGTGCAGCCCGACCTTCCTGCTAAGCCTGAGGACCTGCACTGGGCCATGGGGCTCACACTGATTGTCCATGGTGTCTGCTTCCTACCTGGATTAGTTCTCAAAGGAAGCTGGTCATAGCACGGAGGGAAACGTATCTCACTGCCAAAACATAACAGAATTAGCTGATGAGGTTCAGAGCTCAGAGGAGTTACAGAGCTGAAGACAGAGCAGTTTTGTCCTCATTCCCATGCACCTCAGCACTCTGCTCCCAAACTCTGTCAGGACAAGGCACAGGTACAGCATCGCAGGCCTGACTGGCACAGGGACAGAAGCAGTCAGGTCTAATCCTCGGGGTCCTGCCGTGGGGCAAAACAGTGGCAAAGGACCCATCAAACACCACGTGCTGGTAAAAATGAAGGTCCCTCTGACTCTTACATGTAGAAATGTGTGATGCTCCACAGAGAAGCGGGAACATTCAGTTGGACTCCCAGGAGGTAAATACTTACAGGCTTAGGTTGGAAAATTCACAGAGGATCAACATGGTTCCCTGAACACCTGTACAGATACTCCAGATGTTACTGGGAGATCTGCTGTGGGACTCCACTACCCAGAGGCAGATTCCAGACTTGTGAGGTGCTTAGAGACTGCTCCACTCAGCATCCCAGCAAGCTTAGACCACTGTTCAGTGCAGCACAGCACCTGATCATCCAACATCACAGCAGTTCGCCCAGCTCAGAGCATCCAACACAGAGCACAGCAGCACATCGCTCCCACGGAAGTACCGAAACATTCATCTTCGGTGCCTAAAGAGGGTGAGACCCTTCTCAAATGCCTCTGCTCCACACTCCCCAGCATTTTCCACTCTGGGCACAGCCTACAAAGGACACATGAACATTTCTGAATGCACAGTGATGCCTTTAGCTCCTATTTTCCACAATGACCTGGGAAAAATATTTTATCCCTTATCCTTAAAATAAATCTATGGGAGTAAATTATCTAAATACCGTAACTGCTCTAACTTTAGCAGCAGATTTTTAAGAGATGTGAAATGCCTAGAAATGCAGAGAGACCTCCCCACAAAAGGGGGAAAAGCACATAGGTGCCCAACTGCCACCAACTATAGATCTGCCCATCACAGCTAACTAGGTGCCTCCAGGAGACCAAGTCAGATCCTCAAAAAATATGTAGACACCAAGTATAAATATTTATTCCACTGCTGCGAGTCAGGAAACATTAGGAGCTTGATGTACTCAGGAGGATGGGCAAGGGAGGCAGGCAGCACTGAAGGAAAATGCCCCAAATAGCCTAAAGCAAGTGGTCTACATACCCACCCCCCCAGAAAATTCCCACCTTCACAGAAGGCAAATACTTTCATCCACCTGATCCAACTCAGACAGCATGTGAGGGGAGATTCTACCAACTGAGGAAGAAGAGCTATTACAGGCAAGCGCTCACCTGGGCCAGTCGCAGCCCTTAAATTATTCCTCATCAGCAGTGGGGATGATTGCTGTGCAGAAATACGCTCTTCAAGGAAAAAACCATAGGCGTGAAGTGTAAATCTCAGTATTATTTATGTTAGCTATAAATGAGATAAATGATGACCTAGCTGAGCAAAACACTTTTGTAAACCAAGGCTTGGAATATTGTGTAGTTTGCATGTTTAACAGGACCAGGCTTTCATCATGGAGCAGAGAAGGAGAGCTAATAACCCATTGATTTTAAAGCCCATTTAGGAAAAGAATTGCCTATACAGATCTGATCACCGTGCATTACTTCGTAACATCTAATACCCTGGGCACAAAATAATGCTGAGAGATGCAAATTACAGAGCTATTTTTATCCTGAGAGGGGCTGTGCATGTGAGCATGGTATGGGGGCTACTTTGGGCTTAAAGCAAAGTCAGGAGGATCTCTGAGTAAACAGCCACTGTTCCTCCATGCAGCTTTAGTTACCCTGAGCTCTACCATGTGCATCCTCTCACTCAGCTGCTCAGCCCTACATGGGAAATCACTTTCCCAAGTGATTAAGCAAAACTAAGGAAGTGATCTGCCCAAATAAGTCCCACTGACAATTCCATAACCCTTAACTCTCATTGCTTTTGCCCATCCTTGTTCAGGAAACATGAGTTTTCCTGGGCTTAAAACTTCTCTGAACAGGAGGGAAAGTGAGAACACAGCACATGCTTTCCACAACACACATGCACAGGGACAACGTTTCACTTGTGAATTTAAGAATATTTTGGAAAGATCATCCAAATGCTAAGAACTATCAATTTCATAGCAGCATCAAGCTTCAACACATTAAAACTCAGTTTGATAGGATGTGCAGCATCTTCAGCACTCTCAGACCACATCTCTATTTACACTGCCTATGCTCAAATGACTCCCCCTGAATTAGCCATGCTGCAATACAGTTGCAGGAGCTGCTGCTGCTGCCCTCAGCTGCTTGCATTGCCGTTGGTCTTTATCCTCTGCTAAGTGGAGTGTTTTAAGAGGTCTTCCATGGGGGTTAAGGAGTGGTTGGTAACAGGTTAGAGGGTGGAGGTATAAACCATGTTCCCTTCAACAAGCCAGAGCCCACCCTGCAAGAAGGCTGTATGAGAAATTGGAAAGTCAAACTGCTACCTGTACATGACAGCCCGACTCCAGTTGTTTGCCACACAGCCCAAGAGCAGTACACAGAGAGGACAATCAACAGGATCAGAACAGCCTGCCCACCCCCAAAAGGTGCCCTCTCCTCCCTGGGGCACCCAAGTCCCCCAGGATTATGTTCTTTGGAACAGAAAGGCTCAAGCTGGTAGAGTCTAAAGTTCACACAAGCCCTTGTGTGTTGGCTTCATTTGTTGATGGACCTTCAGGGCAGGGACCATCAGACAACCCTGACACACACCTGAACTGGGCTGGCAGGGACCACTGCTGTCATTCACAGAGTAGGAAATGCTGTATGCTTGTTACCAACAGTGTTCCCCTGAGGGTCCTATAAACACTGGGTTTACTAGACAGCATGGTTGCAGGTAACCCCCATTTCTGTCCACTTCAGCATGACCACGCGCAACAGTACCCCCATACTGCCCACGTACTCTTGTCTTACATGCCGTGGATGCACTAGGCAGCCTGTCTCCCTCATACTCAGCACATCTCAAAACTGCGAGACCAGCTCCTCTGAAACAAAGACACCAGCCACAACCCCAGCAAGCCCAAATGCGTGGCTCCCAGTACGTAAGCTCCAGTATTCAGTGACTATTCAAATGGCTGAAACGGAAGCTACTGGTTTCTGAAGTCCTTTGGGAAGCTGGAGCTCCCTGAGACTTGATCCCACTGCCCACAGCACACCCCCACAGGCAGCAGCAGCAAGGGGAGCCCAAGCCTGGCCTGAGCTGCCACCACTCGCTGAGCTCAGACCCGCTTAGAGCTGCCTTTAATAACAGGGCTGTAAACGCTCGGTGGCTTTGCACTAGATCCTCGCCTGCCACAAAGCTGATTACTGCAACACGCAGCATCATTATGCTCTCTGCAAATACACAGCTTCTGGCTTACAGCAGTTTGGGGGAAAAAGAAGTGCAGGACAATGAGGAATACGCAGAAGTTTATGGTCATAGGACACTCAAACAGTTAAAGAACAAGGCTGTCTTGGAAACAACGCGGTTTATAGATGTTTGGGGTGGGCACGGATAAAACATCACATCGAATCCACGTGTGAATGTGGGTACCCGTGTATTCCAAACCCCTTGCACTTTTTCAGAGCTCGTCTCTTCCCCGTTTTCGCAGAGACGCGGGTTCCTCCCGGCTGTTCTGCAGAGGGTACCTCGGGTTTCTCCTCTCTGCTCTGCGTGCGGTGCTAACGCGGAGAGCCGCGCAGCTCCAGGCGCAGCGCCCAGCAAGTGACAAACCTGACACGGGTGACCTGGGCAGGACCCAGGGCCGGGCTGCTCCGTGCCCCCGCCGCCCGGGGCTGGCAGCGCTTCGCTGCGTACCGAAAGGAACGAAACAAACGGGGAGAGGTTTTGGCTGCCGCACAGCAAGAGCAGGGCTACGTGGGGACAGTGACGGGGCCTCGCACGGCCAGACCGCGGCGTTTCCCCAGACCCCACAGCCAGGTATACATTTCCCCGTTGGTTTTTTTTCTTCTTTTTTCTTTTTTTTATAAATTATTTTATTTATTTTTCCTTCCCTTCTAGCCACCTCCCCTCTATCGATGTTTTTTTCTAACTCAGGTTGCACATTCTCGGCTGGTGAACGGTTCCACCACCCAGCACCATCACCCATGGTGTGACAGGATTTGGCCCTGTCGTTGGACCTCCACAACCTTCCTCCGATAAACCAAATCCCCTCTACAACCTGAGCCTGTGCTCCGGTACCGCGGAGAAAACGACTAGCTAGGGAAATATTTTCTTAATCCCTCACCCTGACTGCCCTTAAAATGCCCTTTGCCGTAGCCGGGCCGGGGGAACAGCCACCTAGGACCCGGAACGCCTTTCAACTCCTGCAGACTCACAGACACCGGGGCTGCGCTGCGCTCGCCCGCCGTGGGCGAGTTAGAGCCCACCCCGCTGGACGGGGTGCCCGGGGTCCTGGCCGTGAACCCGTCTGGATCATCGCTGGTTTATAAAAATATCGGTTTTGTAGTTGGAGGACCGGTCACCTGAAGCCGCGAAACCGCGGGATTTTGGTTTTTTAAAAAATTAAAAAAAAAAAAAAGAAGAAAACAAAATAAAATAGTAAAAAAAAATCCCCCTCCGCAGGCAGGTTGCTAACCGAGCTCAGCTGCTGGTGAGCACCGGGGGAGACGGCACCGCGGCGAGGCACGGCCCCGCCGCCCTGCTGCCCGCGGAGAGCGCGCAGCAAAGGCAGCGACAACGAAAACCGTTGGGTGCCTGCCGGGAAGCGCTTCGGAACCGCGGATCCGCGGTAGAAAAATTACCGGGAACCGGCGAGGCCTTGCACCGGCGACGCCGCCGGTCCCAGGAAGCGGCGGGCCCCGCGCCCCGTCCCGCCCGGCCGCTCGCCGCTCCCACGCCGCGGTTCCGACGTCGTCCCGAACCTGGGGCCGTTCCTGGCCGCTTGCTCCCGGCCCCTGCCGGGCGCTCGGCGCGGACAACCGCCC
>WTSP01016760.1:59032-81235 GCA_025331215.1 Actenoides lindsayi | reverse complement strand
GTTATCACTGCTAGCAGCAGACACTGTCTGTGAAAACAGGCTGCTAACTTCAGAAAGTGCAGTTAATTAAAAGAACTAAGCTGAAAAGTAAAATCACCGAACAGAACTGTTCTGTTCTCACTCAAACCAGGACATAGGCATATCAGATAATTCATAAGTAACTTTGCAATCTGTCAGTGGGGGGGAAGAGAAGAATTAAGCCTGCACAAATAAGGTGTCAGGAACTCCTGAACTAAGCCTCTGCAATTTGCCATAATGACTACTGCTACCCCTGAGGTGCTGTGCTAGGAATGTAATAGCTGACCTCCTTGTGAAACTGCTGCTGCAAAGCTGTTGACCAGGCTGGCTTCATCTAATAGCTTAAATACCACACAGATGTGATCTGCCTGTGTGACAGCCCACCTGGGGCTAGCTCTGAGCCAACTGATTTGGGTGGTTTTATACCAGTGTCCTGGGTTCGGTTCCGGTTAATTACTACTAGCAGCTTCTGGTTCAAGCAGTTGGGAGGGGCTGCAGCTGGGAGGGGTCACAGCCAGGATAAACAACTGAACCAGCCAATGGGATGTTCAATACCATACTGAGTCATGCCCCTATATAAGGGGAGGACTGGACTATGGTGGGAATAACAATTTTTAGCTTGCTTCACTGTGGCTGAAACAGGGAAAGTTGGCATCTTGGGCATAGGTAGAGCCTTCCTGGCTTCTATTACTTTGTCTATCATTTCATTAATACTGTTGTTTTCTTCTTTCTGTGTTGTTTTACAAAGCTGTCCTTATCTCAACTTCTAGGGGGGGTCTCACTTTTGTTCTTCTTCACAAATCTCTGCTTATCTTCAAACAGATTTCTGTTAGGTAGTTTGGTTTGTTTTTTTTCCCCCAACCCAGCTTGTGTTGAAAGTTGCAACCCAAGAAGAAATATGGATGTTTCCAGTGGGCACCGGAAGTTTTTGGGGTTTTTTTATGTAATAAAGAATCTTTAGCTGGGGGTGATAAAAATAACAATCATGAACTCTTCAGTGGCATCACACTTCTGACAGCTCATGGTTTAAGGTGGTCACATTCTGGAAGAAATCATTCATTGCAGGCCTCCACATAAGCATAAGACAAATGCCATTTTGTAAAGTCCTCTTTCCTAAGATTAATATGTTTGTGTTATTTTCATGCTAGTAGCCTTTACACCCATACTCTTTACTTGCAGGGTGAATTTTAATTTACGTAAAGAGTCACATGAAGACCATGTTGCTATGCCACAGTAAATAAGAACCTGTGCAAAGTACTCATCTGATTATGTCTAAGTACCTTCTAGTTTTAGGTACATTCTGTAAGCAAATAGGTTTTATACATATGTATGTGCATGATAATTCAGATAGGGAAGGACTTCTAGAGAGCACCTGCACCAAGCACTCAAAAGCAGATACAAACTATGCCAGATTGCTCAAGGCATCATCCACCCAAGTTCTGAATATCTCCAGGGATGGAGATCCTGCAGTGTCTCTCAGCTTCCATCCCAGTGTTTGAACACCATCACAATGAACATTTTTTTTTTTTTTTTCTGATATCTAATCAAAACATCCCATGTTATAGCTCTTACTTGTGACCTCTTGTCCTTTTATTGTGTGTGTCTGAGAAGAACCAAGCTCCACCTTCTCTGTGCTCTCCCGTTAGATAACTGTAGGCAGTGGTTACACCCTATGAGGCTCCTCCATGGTTTCTGCTGGGGGAGGGAACTCCAGAAGCAGTTTTGTTTATTTTACTTTGTTTATTCATTCTAAAAAACTTTATTAATTATGTCAGACTGTGCCAGTACCTTTAAGATTCCTTAATTAAATTTTGCTGATGAATGTCTGTCTTTGATTTTTTTTCAGTGTTGCAGTCCAAAGTGTAATTTGTGTTAGAGGTAAACTGACTATAAATCCCTGACTGAAATCAGTCAAGCTGCATGGCACCTGTCTGCCTCAGGAAAACAAATATTCCTGGTTTGGTTTCTTTTTGTTGTGTTTGTTTGGGTTTTGTTGTTTTTCTGGGGGGTTTGGTTTGGGTTTTTTTCCATCTTAAATGGGGACTGTTAAAATAACAAATCTGTCCTGAACAGGACAGAAAGTTCAAGACTCCGTATCTTCTGCAACAGAGTAAAACCAAGGCAAATCTAGACTCCTTCAATTTCTTACATGACCTGAAATTGAAGTAATTTTTTTCAGAAGGTGAGAAAAGATTCCACACACACCCCTCCCCCATCTTTTAAGAAAGTACAATGCAATCTACTAGTGGTGAATTTGATCATGAACAAGGCAGTTCCCCAATTTAGCAAGGAGACTTTTGTGGTGCTCTCGTGTGTTAAGAACATCCTGTTCTTATTGCACAAACTTGTTTGGTTTGCTCCATGATCACAATCTCTCTTAAAATCTCAGTCACTGCAATATATGCTAGAAACATAATTTTAAAAATAGACAAAAGGCAAGGCTGTTTGTATAATCCCAGAAGTTAATCCACTGGCAAGAAGCAGCTGCTCATAGATTTCAGCCATTACTGACCTGCTATACGAAGTGTTAGTGCCTCTTCTTCACCTAGGTGACCAGAGACATGGAGCAGGAAGGCATTAGGTCAGTGAGGACATGAATTCACTATAGGTCTCCTCTCCTCACATTAAGAGGTCAGTTAGTCCATCAGGAACAGAGTACCTCTCACTCTCTTTCTATTTGCTCATTTCTTACCTGGCAACCTGTTTTTCTTCTAGGCTGTTTTGCCACCAGCCTCAGCATCTAGAACAAAATTGTTTCACAATGGGTTCCTGTTCAAGTACAAACATGCTTTGTCTCTTGATAGTTAAACCTCTCCTTCTATTAGGCAGCTGCTCTGATATCAGGCAAAGGCTTCTGCACCTCAAGACATGAGCAACAGTACCTCCATTGGGATGGGCTATCAGGTATATCCCCATTCTACATCCCCAGCTGGTGCTCTCCCAACAGGGGGGATACAAATCCTGATAACTAAGTGAGCAAGGAAGTTGGCTGGGGAGAACTGGAAGGACGATTGGCATTGTGTCACCAAAATGTCTCCCAGTGTCTCTGAAAGGATTTAACTGTGTTCTTGATTAAAGGTGTTAGCCAGGATGATCGTGATCTCAGATTTGAAGCAGAACACGCGTCTTGCTAGACTTATCACAGCTTATGGATTCCAAAATTTTGTCAGAGAGACAAAATAACAAACCTCTTCTACAAGCAAAGGAAAATGCACACAATTTTCAGACAGGTTTTCTGGCTTGCATTTCACCCACGAAGAGACTTGCTTCATTGACTAAAGCTGGTTTTAATCTTGAAGCAAATTAGCAAAACATGAATATGTGCTTCAGATGTCAAGCACTTCCATGCTCCAAACACAGCAGTCTTGTGGAATAGCAGCGCATGCAGAGGTTGTAATCAAGCCAAGGAAATCCTCTTGGCATTGATTTGTTCTGTGGCCTTAATTAAGTCAACAGCATCTTTAGTTTTTCTAATCTAAAAGACCTGGTGTGTGACACTGGTCTCTTTCATGGCATTCTCATGTAATGAAGTTAGCAATGCCCATTGCAAAAGCAGCCCCTGCCAAAAGCTTCTACAAAGGGGCTTGGGAGATATTATTATCTTTCTTTTTGCCCAGAATGCCTCTGATGTCTGTGCAATGTGTTTATTAAACAACTTTTTTTTTTTTTTGTAAATCACCCGCTGATGACTGTTACAAAGAGAGGATTTTTGCTTGATGAACAAACAAGACATGAAATAAACACCTCCATGCCTTAGCAGCCTTAAGGTGATGAATAAAATTTATAGCAAATGCAGCTGGAGTTTAAGGATCAATCAGTTATCTCTCTAATAAGCTAGATTAGAGCAGAGGCACATGAGACTAGTATTGAACCCATGATAGTGGATGTAGCTTTCATGGTAGCACGACATTATTAATTTGTGTTCCACTTGCAGGGCACTTTGGGTGCTGCATGCAGAGGGGGATGTTTTGAAGTCTCAAGTAACCTGATGTGCTTACATCCACTGCACGGTAGACTCCTGCACTTCTCCTTTGTTGAAAAACACCTTGGTTTCAGTTTTTTTTTTTCCAGTACATGCTTCCAATTCAACAAGGTAATTTTGGATTCTAATCTTAGCCTCATGTAGGCCTTTATCACAGTGGGCATCCTACTGATACCCACAGAAATTTATATTCTGCAAGCTAACACTGAGAGGCTGCAGCGATTTAAATTGACTATTACTATAGCTCCTTAATCCTCAAGAATGAGATCTTTTTCACTTCTCTCTGAATAGCAACTACCACAAATATATTAAAAGAAACATTGCCTTTATTCCTTTGTCTATGACCTTTCAAACTTACCTCTCTTACATTCAGCTTTTGTATCTTTTAGGTTATCTTTGTAGTCCAGTTTAATTGTATATTTCTGTGGAGGCTTAGCCTAAAATTGCTTTACTGTTGAACACTGCTTTTTAACTTGGCAGGGGGGGATTTAAACTGACCATATGCACTCTGTCCCTGTGGTGGGGAAACACCCCTCTAACTCAGTCTTTGTTGCTCCATAGCTATTTCTTCTGCGGGAATCGTAAGAAGGTTTGACTGCCAGATCCTTCTTGTTCTCTTTGTACCTACATCAGTGTGATATAGAAATGTGGAATTTCTTTCCCAAAATACTCTTCCGATTTTATACCATTGAAAATTGGAACAAGTCTAGCCCCTCGGTTTTCTTCATATATGTTGAAATGGAAAAGAAAACCAAAACTCTTAGGAGAATCCCTGATTTCAAGGACAAAACTGGTGTGAAATCTTACCTTTTACGATTTTAATTACCTTTCAAAAAGACATTTCCTTCTAGTTCCGTTACAAAGCAAAGCATCCCCATAAAAATAGTTCCATCATCTTTCTGCTGCATATTTTAAAGGGAATTTTGTTCCGAGAAATTCAAGAGCTTTGCAGACAGACAAAAAAGGTGGAAGGGTTTTTTTTTTGTCTAAAAGCAAAGCATCCAGCCCACACATCTTATCTAGGTCACTCTATAATCTGTGAAGACAGGCCATCCCAAGGCAGGTGAGATGAATGGTGACTCATCTCCGAGATACTGCTGTTATCTAGACTACATTGTGACAATTCAGAGTGGTTGCCTCTTTACAGTTTTCAAGTTAGGTGAGATGACACAAAATATATCATATTGAGAAAAGTGAAACCATCTAAACACAGCCTTCATTGTATGTTCAAGCTAATTTCTGGGTTCAGGAACAAGGTGCAGCCTCAAATAGCTCATACTCCAGGTCTGGCCTCTCCTGTACGGCCGCATAACCCACAGGGTAGCATAGCTACCTACCTGGAGCAAAGCTGAGGTTGGTTCCAAGTAGGTCTGCAGTAGAGGAAGGACCACGGCTGCTGCCCAGGAGGGACCTAAGAGCTAAGGAGGCACTAAAGCTCCTGGCTGAGCAAGAAGTCCCTTGCTGCTGTGCCTTTCCTGCCATTTCATGTGCCTTCCCTGCACTCACAGCTGATCTATTTTCTCTTTGTGGGCAGCAGGAGCACTGGTTACTACTCACCAATGACAAAATCATGACAGCTGGGTGGACAAAGTCATGAATTAGTGGCTGAAAAATGTTCTTAATGAGTGTCCTCCCTCCCTTCCTTCCTTCTACTCCATCAGCCCAGTCAGGTAGGCAGGGGTCTCACTGAGAGCCTCCTCCCCCTAACGTGCTCAGGACAGTGCCTTGGGGTCACTTCTGTAGGGTCAGCAGCTGGGATCCCTCTTTAACTGCAACCCTTACCTGCCTCCTTCATTTTCCACTAACTCTCACATTATGGGTTTGGTGTCAGGAACTGGAACATCCAAAATGACTGCCTTGACATAACCCCAAACTCATCCCTGTTGCTAGGATGTGAATCTAGGCGATTGATGCATCTGAAGCATTGGAAAGTGATGAGAAGACAGATCAGGGGGCTGAAAACTCTTCTGGATTTCATTCATACGGCCCGGATTCTCCTGAAACATCCAAGGCAGGGGTCTGCTCAGGAGTAGCAGGCTCTGAGAGAGCAATCCCTTATAGAAAAGGGGTTTATAACTAACAGTTCTGATGAGCCATATATGTATTTTTTTTTCTCTCTTAGACTTTGATAATAATGTGTGTATTATTGCTGTTGGATACAATTAGGATTTTTTTTTTTCTCCTCAGCTCCTCTGTTCTATGCCCTTCAAACCCGTTATTGTGAAAAAAATCCCCTCTCTTATACTTGTCTTGGCAGAGAAGCAGCAGAACCATTTTCCCCCATGCCACTACATACAGCTTTACAGGTTTTTATAAGTGAGAATTTTTCAGAAATGCAGAATATTTTCTCCAGGCTGACCCCAAGCTCACCAGTCTTGGTGCTTCTCAGGCTCAGAGCTGGCTGGCTCTTGCGGAGGAAACAAATTTCATGGCCTCACATGGTGAGAGGAAACTTACAGAGTTGCCACTGAAAAGTAACTACCCTGCATCTAGAGAGGACCCGGTGAGGTTTGGTAGCCCAAAAGGAGGGAGAAGATGGGGCATGTGCTCACAAAACAAGCAAACATGGATACGTATGCCCTTGTTCTTGCATCCAGATTCTTTGAAAGTGCAGAGGTTGTTGTTTCTGCCTTTTCTTTGTATGCACTACCACTAGGGGACGTCTTGTCATCACGTATTGCTCCCTACCCAATTTTAATTTTCCTTTTGGAGTTGATCATTATTTCTTTTCAGTCTTGGTGCACACCTGCATCATGGAATGCATGTTTGAATTTTGCAGGGCTTGTGGATGACCCAGTATCTCTGGAGCTGGGAAGTATTTCTTTTCCCCACTTCTCCAAAGAAGCCCATCTATCAATATTCCTTACAAAGTGAGGCAGCTGGCTACTTCACAGCTTTCTGGAGCAGTATGAGAAAACTGAGATCTGTCTCTCATTTTAGCATTAAGTGCCAAAAGCAGGCACTGCTGGTGGTTTTGTGAAGGTAGAAGTAATATACAACCACTGCAAATCAAAATGGAATGAACATACACATAATTACAGAATCATTGGAGTTGGAAGGGACCTCTAGAGATCATCTAGTCCAATCTCTCCCCCATGACAAAACAGGTTTGCCTAGAGTACATTACACAGGATTGCATCCAGGTGGGTTCTGAATATCTCCAGAGAAGGAAACTCCACAACCTCCCTGGGCAGCCTGTTCCAGTGCTTTGTCACCCTCACCATCACCAGCAGTGATGCATGTTAAAGATTTTCTGAAAGAACAAGAATATCTTTTAGACTAAATAATTAGAAATCAGTTGGCAGAACTCACATTTCACTCCTTTTTTCCATTCTCATCTGCCCTAGGATAACTGACTGGTTTAACTACCAGTTGCCAGTTAACTATCACTACCCACCCACCTACTAATATGCTTTGTTTCCTTCCCTCCAATACAGACAGAGCAACTGGTGACCCTTTGGATTCTTTTCATTGTCACAATTTCTGGAAATGCCATTGTGCTCTTCTCTACCTGGAGGAGAAAGAGAAAATCTCGAATGACCTTCTTTGTTACCCAGCTGGCAATCACAGGTAGAGTACGGGAGAGGAAAGGGCATCCAAGCTGCACAGGAATCACTGTTAAAATGACAAATAAGATAATTGCAAGTTGACTGGTGAAGATTTCAGTTGTCACCACACAGATGGATGACTGCTTATCTTAAGGCTGTCTTCCTCTGATGTAGTAAGTTGTTGCTAGATGTAGTAGCATCTGTGTCAGATGCAGCAGCTGCAACTCATTGATTTCACTGAATCTTCCAGTTTGAATTTGCATCTACATTTCCCAGAAGTTATGTCCCCAGCTGTTGTCATGGAACTGTTTAGATTAAACTAGTTTAAGATGAATCCCTTGTGTTTTTCTATAAACCACTTTCTAAAGTACTTCGTAATTGTATTGATCCATCAGTTATGCTCTTGCATTGAAGAGTGAAAATGACTTCATATTATCTGTTTTAACCAAGTAAGGGAGACATAAAAATGTAAATGTGCTGAAGAGTGTATTTAGGGTTTTCTTTTTTTTTTTTAACAGAAAAAAGTACGCTGATCCAAGATCTTTTTTGTTTTTAAACAAAATGCAGAATGAACAGAAACCTAGTTTGTAAAAATGTCAGTAGCTCAGCAAGTTGGAATGGAAACAAGAACATAAGCAGACATTGTTTCTGTGGCCTTGAATGGACTGAATTTGTGGGGTTTTAAGTTTCCCAAGGGAAAATATGTGCTGTTTCTATAACAGTGTTTGCTACTAATCCCTACTTACAAGCCAGATGTTTGTGTATATAGGATATATTTATATGCTTTTTGGGTTTTGTTGGTGGGGGGTTTTCGTTTGTTTTTTTGTTTTTGTATTTGTTTTGGTTTGTAAGATGTGGCAGCAATTAGAGCACTTTTCCACTAAAGAGCTATATAATATGTGATTTCCCAGCAATATTGCATCCTCCTTTGAAGTCTGTTTAAACCAGAAAATTAAATGATTACACATGCCAGTTTTCAACATGCATTCCTTGCAAGCAAACTAATTCCTGCTCATGTTCTCAACCATATCTGCCCAGGAGTTTGTCCCATTTGAAGAATGATTCTCAGATGAAACAGCTCGACCAAGGTATGCAAAGTGATGCAAAGGGTTTGTCATGTAGCTACAGGACATGTAAGAGTTATTGCAAGGTGAGGAGGTGAAGGTTTGCAGTGACTCCTCTTCTGAAGTGCTGACAGCTGGTTTTCCTATTTGCCTGTGAGTCAGCTGTAATAAATGGTTTCACTTCTTTTTGCGGTCATGACTTTTGTGTTAACTTCCTTCATGTGCTAGCAGTATTTTTTATCAAGTAAGGCATGTTGATACAACCTCACAGCACACGTTGGGAGAGTCAATCATAGACCAAGTGTTACAGTGTTCACAGAAGGTACAAAATAGCCAGTCTGTGCTCAGAGAGCTCCCAATTCTGGCTGAATATATGGAAGGTGGTAAAAGGTAAGCAAATGAATAATAATATGGGAAAAGAGCACAACCAAAGCACCAGATGGACACCGTCCATTTTCTAACTACTGTCATCAGGGAGTACCAAGGACAACAATTGTGAAAAGGGCTTTGAAAGCAGGGAGGGTGGAAAATGGCCCTGTGTGTCCATTTGGCATGGAGGTCACAAGTGCTATGCTTGCTGCAAGAGCAAAGGCACGGGTAACACATAGACAGGTAATAGAAGATGGGTCCTAATAGGAAGAGCTCAACTAAACAGAGAATCTTGTCCTAGGAAGAAAACAGATGTTTTTACTGCAACAGAGAAAGAGCCAGCAGAAGGGTGGTGGATAGAGAGGTGTTCAAGTACCACATAAGTGAAGGGAGGGGAAGGCATTGCAAGTACAGTTTTGAGGGAGCTGGAATACACGGTGGCAAAGGCAAATATTCCATTAACTGTGGGCAGCAAATAGTGTTATACAGCTGTTGTTACAGTATTGACTGAGGTCCAAGTGCTCCACTTGCTGATTTTTCTGACCTCTCCTACCTTAAAATTATCCCTGAGTTTTAAAATCAGAGCTTCAAAGTGCCTAAGTTCAACAGTCTGCTCCATTTCATATTACAGAAATTCACACAGAAAATTCATACCTGCAGTGTTAAAAGGAGTAACACCAGATTGAAGAGCAAGGCTGTTTTCAAACACTGTTGACTTCCTTTTTGTGATGCAGGAATTAGAACTCAAATTTATCTTCCTGCGCCAAGAGTTCCTGTCAGTATTTTGTCACAAAGAAATTACTTAATTCTGAAATGGAGCCATTTCACTTTCTTATCTTCAAAAATAGTATTAAGAACAAAGAAGCTGGCAACAGTCATAATCCTTTCACAACAAGTTATGAGGTAGACAAAGAACATTATGAAAACACTGGCTTGTCACATTGCTTTGACATGCCAGGCATATTTAAATCCTACTAAGTAAAGCCTAATCTCTTCGCAAACAGTTTCTGCTTAGTCAATATTACTACTTCGATCTATTTTGAGATTCTTAAAATATCTATTATTTCTGTCCCTGTTGCAGACAAGAATAAAGGATATAGCTTTATCAATGCAGGCATTTCAAAGCCATTGAAAAACTTTTTGTCTATTGATCTGTGGCTCCATAATGGAGTAGCATCTTCAATTTTCAGGTCTTCCCAATTCCCATATAGCCTTTGTGTTAGAATAAACAAGATATTCAAAGCAAATTATGCATAACACGTAAATAGGAAATGAGCACGGGTGTTCTCCTTGACTGGTTGCCAAGCCAGATGCAGAAGAGAAGTAACTAACTGATTGAGGCTTCTTTCAACACCACCAGAATTCAGTGGTTCAACCCACTCAGCATATTCAGAGATAAGACTCGTACTGATCCCTTAGTATGCCATAGTTTAATGCGGTGCTTGAGACTGGAGGGATCTATAGGAATGTGAGTAATCCCTTCAGTCTGCTTAAAGATGTCGCTGAAGCCTGAATTCAGAATATTTCATATTAAATATAAGCCTATACAATGCTTGCGTCAGTACTGCATTCAAGTCTATGTCTAACTCTCAGCTCACATATAAATCTCTGAAATTATCTGGGAATTAAGCACCAGAAAATAAGTGAAGAGTGAACAGACAAGCTGAACAATAGCATCACTCAGCATCAGCTAATTTAACAAAGAAGAACATTGTCTTATTTGCCTTGTGTTCAGTTTGCTTTTGGGCATATTCCTCTTTTGTAAAAATGTTTTTCTTTGAAACAAGCTCATCCGTGAAGACTGAAACTAAAGCTGGGTTTCCTACAGATTTCTATCTGCAAGGCACTTTGGTTTCTTAGAAACTGTAAGCTCTGAAGATTACCCTGTGAGGGAGGTATTTCTAAACACCTTTTTCCCAAATAGATCTCATTCTGAGTTTAGCACAAGTTGTGCTCATGGCATAGCTATCTCTCCTGGCAGAGAACCTCTCACATCTCCCCCTACTTGATGCCATTTCACATAACTTGGGAGTCTTAGTGTCTTTAAGATCTTTGCCTCTGACTGAATTCACTGCATGGTTCAAGATCAAAGAGTGGGATCTGATAGACAGGTGAGTTCACAGGTGCTGTATCACTCTGGAATTTTTCAAGAATTTTTTTTTTTTTTCAGAAAAGACAGTTTGTCCACACAGTTAGAGCTGTTTAGATCAGTTCTATCAAATATAGGCCTTCTTAGCTCTTCATAAAAATATAAAAGCAGTGGACGAGAAAAAAGAGAATATATAAAACACTATTATTTGAGTAGAATTGGATGAAAAATGTCATTTATTGGCTAAACAGTCCATTCAATAAAAACTACTATTAAAATATTTTTTTTACTAATTTTAAAACCAATCAAGCAATACATTAAAAAAAATCTGCTAAAAAGTATTTTCCTTCTCATTGTTCTTCATCCAGTTTGAACTACTACTACCAGAGGAACATATTTGTGTTCCTTTTAATGACCAAATGTGCAGTGTTTATTGAGGTTTTTTTTCTCCAACATTAATATCTGTAAAGTTGAAGCTGGAAATGTCAAGATCATTAGTTCTGTGAGTTTCTCCTTCTATTTCACATTTAGCAGAAATCAGTACTTTAAGAACAGTGTTAGATTTCCCCTGTTCTTAAGGGAAGAAATACTTGTAGGTACTTCACTCCAATTGTAAGCTGTAGGCTGACAGATTTGGTTGGCAGTGTGTACTCACATCGGTATTTCTGTGGCTGTAATGAAGAGAGAAAATAAAAACATCAGTTAACTTCTATGTTAGCTTACATATAAACAGAAAAACAAAAGACAGCCTGTAGAAGTATTTAGGTCCAGTGATATAAGTGCCAAATCCTGAGGGATGACTTGAGAATGACAATAGAGTTATATCTCTAACACATTCTTCAATTGCTCCCAGAAAACTGGACCACAGGAGGCCTTGGTCCATAAACATCTGCACTTATTCAATGTTTAGTAAAAAGCCAGTACACTAAAAATTTGCTGTGCAATGCTTATGTGAGGAAATAAGTGGAAATGAACCCTGTTAAAGCACGGAGTGTTTATTTTCTGTACTGCTTCTGCTCAGAGAGAGCATGATTGTGGGACCAAAACAAACGGACTTCTGGGATGACTTTGGCTAGGATGACTGAATGAAGAGTCTACCAACTAGTCTGCTAGTTAAATGCTCTAAATAGGTGCATCTAACTCTAGTACTACCACAGCTGAACATGAACAAACACACCAGAAGTTGTGCTTTCTTTCTTTTTCTTCTTCATTTTTTTCATTCTTACACTAAAACCACTACAGCACTGACTGCTTTAATAGACTGTGCTTGTCCTTCACTATTTTTATTCCCTGTCTATGCAACTTGAAGGAATGAAGATGACTTGTTACTCCCTGATCTGTACAAAAGCTTAATATAATAACACCACTACCAAAATTAACATGTAGAACAATATTGACAGATAATTGTTTCTGTTCCAGCTTTTCATCTGGAAAATGGTACTTGTAACATTTCTGCACTTCAGAGAAATCATACATATGAATTCATCAGTTTTGGAAGTACCTTAAACATCACAATGATTATGAGCATTGGAAGTTAATTGCATAGAGCCAATTAGCAGCTAACTCAGCAAGTCGCCTTAATGGAGGTGAACTGTTTGCAGGCAAAGAGCCCATATAATTTCCAGTTATACTGAAAAACTTATACCTTGCCAGATGGGTCTTGGCTGGAAACTGCCATCTGATTTACATGATTGCCCACCCAAGACACAGAAACCTAATGCAGGATGCTGAACTGAAATAGCATATATTTCAACAGTTCCCATAAATCTGTGGCTTTCTGGCCTTTCCACATCTCTGTTTTCTGATAATTTTTTGCTGTTTCCTCTTAACAAAAATATCCTCAATAGGCTCAATATCCTATCTGCAGAAAATTAGACTTGGAAAAAATTACTGCACAGTTCACTGACAAAATTGAAAGCAGGATATATGCATTTCTTGTGTTCATTATGTCCTGAAAGCTTTTGAAACTGCAATGTATGGCAAAGAAAGTCTCTGCTAATGGATCATCTGTGTTCTACACTATGTGTTCCCATCACTGCTGAAAAGAATATGTCAACGTTGGACATCAGGAAAAACCATTCTCTGGTAGGGCTGTTAAACAGTGGAAGAAGCTGCCAGGGAGTTGGTGGAGTCACCATCCCTGGAGGTATTTAAAAGACATATAGATTAAGTGCTTAGAGACATAGTTTAGTGGTGGGATTAGCAGTGTTAGGTTAATCATAGAAACATAGAATGGTAGGGGTTGGAAGGGACCTCTGGAGATCATCGCGTCCAATCCCTCATGCCAGAGCAGGATAACCTAGTGCAAGCCACACAAGAACAGTGGTTGGACTCAACAATCCTTTTCCAACCAAAATGATTCTATGATTCTATGAAAATTGGGAAGGAAGAGTATCATTTGTTGCTATTCCTTCAAGCAGTGAAATTTCTTGCAGTACCCAATGGCAGCTAAATTCCCTGATTTTGGAAGCAAAACAGCCTGATTCCTAAACATCTGGCTGGAATTCCAACAACTCTGCAAATCACCTGAATGTACACACAGCTTGAAAAACAGGGAAAGAAACTACAGAGTTTCATACAACTGTTTATTTTGCATTCACAGAATATATGAGAGTCAATTTACCAAGAACAAAAATGGTCTTCAGAAGTAAACACAGGAATATTAGCATTACTTATTCAGTGCATCCCATGAAACTAGAGTTCTCTGGACTGGAAGTGAATAAGAAAATTCATTGCATGTCTATATGAGCTGCCTGGAGAAGAAATCATTTTCCATCCTGATTCTGCCAAGAAGACTAATTCAGCAACTGGAAAACAATACAGGACTTACTTTAAGTTAGTTATATGTTAGTGTATCTCCCAAAACTGAGACATAATGCAGAATAAGACTAATGTAGTCACTGCCTGCAATACCTTGTGGTAACATGGCAAACTTGATTTGATATCCATTGTCACTTCTGGCAATTTAATACCACCTAGCAGAAACTCAAATTTTCCTTTTAACTTAAATTCAGATTTGAAGATGATTCATAGTGCCCTAGATTGTAATAGGTAACTTGGACACTGATGTTATACAATGCCAGTTTGATATTATGAAGCATATTTCACCCTGATCTTAGATTTCTTATACGAACAGTCAGAAATATTTCTGTGTGTCTATATATACTCATTCTTGTCTGCATATATGGTTAGTCAACACAGGACTCATTCTTTCCCAAGGAAAATAGAAAACATCCAATACAGGCATCTCTCTTAAAATGCATTTTCTCCAAAACCAAGCCTGACATAGATGGAGTAAACCATGTAATGTCCTCAGAAGTTACTCAAGGAAACCAAGAGTGAGCATTAGTATCAGCATCAAAAGTGTGCAACAGAAAGAAGCTTTATGCAAAGGAGACATAGTCTCTTGAGGGATGTCAGAGCTGTTTACTCATGTAGCCAAAGGGAAATGATCATGGAAAAATGAAGTAAATTTCTTGGTTTAGAGGTGAAATCATGAGGCTAGAGGTCTGCATAGAGAATCTGGCATCCTGAAAATACATTGCTTCAATCCAGTCTAATAGTGTGGGAACAGTGAAATTTGGAATAGCACACATTTATTCAGTTTAGTTGCACAACTTCCTTGTGAGATTTAATGTAAAAGAAACTGCTATTTATGCAAAATGAACTCTCCTGGGAAAGATGAAGTTATGCTCCCACAAGGCTGGGGCTCTTAGAGGAAAGGTGGCCTTGAAGGACTGGCTGTATACCTGTGATCTAAGGCAGTTGGATTGCTTTTGCCTTCACCTTCTAGAGAACCGGAGTCAAGGAAGTGTGTTAGGAGAGACAAGGAAACAGCAATGGAGCTGATCTTGATGCAGTAACCAGAGAGTTTTAGTCTAGCATATGGTACCTCCAAAAGTAGGCTGGTTAGTGCTCCACCAAGTAACTCATGTAGCAATGGGACTCTATGAGAGTGTAGAAATGAGCTGTAGGTTTCCAGACAACTACTTCTTCTACTTTAGTTTCCAATTCCAAACCAAAACAGAGTGGTTTTAATCAGCCCAGACCCAAGACTGTGTATTCTATATCTTGCCTAATGCTCATGTATTTCAGATGCCTTTTAGATGGACACAGCATTCATGTTTATTGTGACTCTATCCACTGTAGCTCACTGCAGTTGGAAAAAGTAGACCTGGCACAAGAGCAAAAAATGCTGAGGTGCTGTATCTATAACTGGAACATGATGTCCCTCCCATTAGTAGAAATGTAAAGATAATGAGCTCTTCAAATTTGCTACTGGAAGCAAGAATGTTCATCTACTTAAAAACCCTGTAATGACTGTTATTTATATAGTCTACTTTAATCTTATGAATGCAGGAACAAGATGTCTATGATTCATGGCTTTTAATTAATGCAATCACAACCTGCTAGGCAGATGTCCTTAAACCAGCATTTTTTCAGCCTATTGTCTCTGAGCAGTGGTCTTCAGATCCCTTGCAGGTAGTGAAAAAACACTCTGCAGCATGGCTCCATATATAGACATGAGGTCCCCACAGACAAGGAGAACTCATGAATAAAACCTCTTCTTTCCTCAATGTACAACATCTTAGTACTGAACTAAATTGTTCTGGAAGGGGACAATTTGTGTGTTCATCACCCACAAGCGCTCAGGGTGGAATTTTCGAAGTGCCTAGAGATATAAAATGTATCACCTCCTCAACTGCAAAAGAGAAGACACACTCTCTTGTCTTGACAATAGCTCCAGTACCAATTTCAGTGTAGGATATGGTGCATGTCACAGTTTAGGGTCAGGGCAGCCCCTTAGACCTATAACAGATGCTCTCTGTTAAGCCCCCTCCCTCCCCAAAGGGAGGGAGGGAAAGGGAATAAGTGATAAAGAAAGGGAATAATGGAGAGAGACTTAGAGACAAGAAAAGGAAACTAGAACAGCTTTAATGAAAATGAAAATGAAAATGAAAATGAAAATGAAAATAATAATAATAGAATATATACAAATATATACAAAAACAGTATTAAACTCAAAACCCCTGATGGTTACTATGTCACCATCACCACTGATGCTGTAGCAGGCACCAGGAGAGTCCCACACTGGGCCCAGCAGCAGACAGGAACTGTGTTCAGGGGCTGGATTCTGGTACCGGATTCAAGAACACACAGATTGGGATCCAAGACGGAATGGACAGAGTTCTCCTTGGATGATCTGAGGAAAGAACTGAAAGAGGAAGTGAGCCAAGCCAAGCAAAGCTGGCAAAACAGTCCAAGGGGACAAAGAGAGGGAGTAAGAAGAAAGACCCTAGACCCTCCTGATCCCTAAGCTTTATACCAAATATGACACATATGGGTTGGCATACCTTGTTGGTCAGTTTAGGGTCACCTGTCCTATCAGCTCCTCCCTGCAAATGCAGCCTTTTGCTTTTCTGCACCCCCCAATGTGGTACACAAGATCCAGCAGTGGCCTTGGTCTGCATACCAATCCTTGGTAGTAACTCTAAACATGAGGTGTTCTCACTGCTAGAAGCAGACACTGCCTGTGAAAACATACTGTTAACTTTAGAAAGTGCAGTTAGCTAGAAGAACTGAGCTGAAAAGTAAAATCATTGAACAGAATTAGTTCTGTTCTCACTCAAACCAGGACAAGTGGGGTTTTTTCACATTGAACAGAATACCTGGGACCCTGAGAATTTAGCAAAGAAGATGTCATGACCTCATTTAATCTGCATCTCAGTTTCTATAACACTCTCAAAACAGAGAAATGGTAGTCATAGAATCATAGAATGGTTTGGATTGTAAGTGACATTAAAGATGCAAACCCTCCTGCCATGGGCAAAGATATCTTCTACTAGATCAGGTTGCATGGAATAGCTAGTGTACTTAAAGAGGAAAAGGTGGTGGTACTGTTTACTCATTATGAAAGGGAAAGTATATTCCACTAATACACCAAGAGGAAAAAAATATTTTCCTCTTGGGGGATATCATATGTCAATAGAGAAGTTATTTGGGATAAAGATCTTGAAGCCAGATAAAAAAATAAATAATATGTTGACAATTTGATACTGGCTAGATTGGTGGCTATTGTCTGTGTGAAGGTCTTGGATATTCCAGCATATTCTGTATGCTTTGTAACTGTGCTTTACAGAAAGAATTTGTGGGCTACAAAACCTGGACTCTGTAGACAGCAAAAATTTAATACTTAGTTTACAGCAGAAATAGGCAAGATAGACAAAAGGTGAATTAGAGCAAACAAAGTCAACAAGGAGAAGAACACACTGAACAGAGGGCAGCTGCAATGATGGGAAGAGTCCCCAGAATGCTCTGAGGATTGGCACTACTAATTCAGCTGCTAAATGCTACCAGCAAGTATGGTTGCTCCCCTCTACATGAGGAAAGATGCAGGCCACCTACACAGGGTCTGATTTTGAAAGAAAACATCCTCAGATGAATCATCCTTAGGTAAGGGGGTAAACTCACATTACATTCATGGATGTTGCTAAGAAAGGGATGACCTCAGAAGAGGGGAAGACGGCTGTTTAGTACACCCAGAAAGTAAAGCAATATGCCACTTCCTCAGTAAACATCAAGGATGTCTTTAAAATAGAACCACAGAATTATAAAATCATAGAATACCAGGTTGGAAGCATCATCTGGTCCAACTTTTCTTGGCAAAAGCACAGTCCAGACAAGGTGATCCAGCACCCTGTCCAGCTGGTTATTAAAAGTGTCCACTGCTGGGGACTCTGCTATTTCCCTGGGGAGATTATTCCAATGGCTGATTATTATCATTGTGAAAAAAGTTTCTCTTGTGTCCAATCAGAATCACCCCAGGAGTAACTTGTACCCACTACCTCTTATCTTTTCCATGTGAATCCTTACCAAAAAGGGATAAATAACTCCATTATTATTTTACCAGGTGAAGCACTCATAGCACATGGGCACATAAAGACTTCTTTACCTTTGTGGCGTTCACAGCTCCTCCAGAGCCCAAATTTTTGGGACAGACTTACATTAGCAGGTCTGTCCTGCATCAGCAGGTGTGCTACCTTCATAGGACTGAGTATCTCCAGAACCTCCATGGTTTGAGAGAAGGGTACTCACTGGTACTGAGGTGAAAAGGTTCCTTCTGTAGGTGATGAAAGATGACTCCAGGGAGAATATATGTTACCTGCCAGTCATCGAGCTTCCCAGCAAACCATGCTCAGACACTCATCTTCTTGAACTAGAGGGAGAGTCAGAGTCAAATCAAAAGGCTGACTGACAGGAGAGCACAAGCTGTCAGCTGGAAAGCCACAGCTTTACCTCCAACAGAGCACATCTCAGTATATTACAGTGCATTAGAAGTATTAAAGCACTTCAGCTTGTGCCATTAGAGCACAAAGGGCATTTGCCTTTTAATAATGTTTTTATGAGCTGCCTGAGTGGTTTGCAAGCAGTTCAGTATCTACTGCTGCATACCATTACTGCTGTATTTTCTAGAAGTCTACTTGGGAAAGGCAAGAATGAAAATGACTCTAATCAAAGTGAAATTACAACACACAATCGCATTACTGTGAACACTCTGCACAGCTAATACAAATGGACTGGAAAAAGTTGATTCAGCCAGATACACCAGAAAAACAAAGCAGTGCTTCCAAAACCATACCCCTCACAGGTATGCTTTTAAATAACTCTGTGCTTCACTTACATGGTGTCTAATGTCAATTTAAATTTGAAGGGATGTGGAAAAAGAAATGGTTTTGAGCTCTTTGATCGGGCCTCTTTGTGTGCAGATAATGTCACAAACAAAATATTTTGCTCTTGCTCAGGACTAATTTGATCATCCTGAAATGTCACAAACAAATGGACTACCCACTCTTGCATGACAGCATTATGCAGTTTCAATCGTAATTCCAAATCCGTAAACACCCATTTGTTAGTATATCAAATACATTTTCAAATAAGTGCTTTGTCAGGTTAGCGTTGTTTTCAGCAAATAACGTTTTCATGGTGCATTTTTTATGCTTTGTGGAAAATGTTCTGGAAGATAGTGATGCTATGAATTCATCCAATTGCTGGATTTATACAGTAGCTTGTGTTCTCTATTTCTACTAAGAGGTTGCTAAAAATATTCACGTCCCTTCTTAGTTGGCTATTCATTGCTCCAGAAGTGGAGAAAGGCACTTGGATTTGCATGAAGCTTTTCCCACAGAGTTACATTTTTGGTACGAGTTGTAAAACATGAAAGTTCATATTAACTCTCTATTGTAGAAGATATTCCCATTTCAGAAGAACTTTGGTAGGATTCTGACTGAGAGGGTGTGGAAAAGGCACAAGTAAATTACTTTTAGCTTTTAACTGAGAGTTGTTTTTTACACACTTTACACTCAGCAATCTTGCTGAATTACCTGCAGGGAAATTCCAAATCTCTCATTATTCATCTCAAAGATACCCAGATATTTTTGGTCAGAAAAAGAAGACAGACATTTTGAAAATGAAAATCTTTATGATTTTAGCATGACGTGGTTTCAGTTTGGCACTGGGATTGCAACTTTGATGCAGCTGCTAGCTGGCTTAGCCCTTGAACCCAAAAATCACACCTCATCCAAAGACTCTTGACACTGGTGGGAAACTTTGGCTCCACTTTAGCAAAGCTTTGTGCAGAACTCAGGGGCTCTGCATGTCTTCATACTGGTCCAAGGCTGAACTCTTTGGAACCCCAGGGAAGTAATGTGCACATTCAATGCTGCCGGAGAGATCTGACTTGGCCACACCAACAAACATCTGATGCATCAGGTCCCTGCTGTATCACAGCCCATGGACACAGTGTGGTGAGTGGCATAGGCCACATAGACCCTTCATCTGTATTAGTAACATGATTCAGGAAAACAGAGCAGCAGCATCTCTAAGTCTGGCTGGCAGAACACTGGCCCTGTTTAATGTATCTTTTCATAAATTACATTCTTCAAAGCAACCCGTTTTTTTGGAGCAGGCAGAGTGCAAGAACAGTTGGCTTGATATTCCTATCACACTTGACACACAGTGTGCGGCACAGGGAAACATGAAAAGCAAGAGGTGAACTTGGGGTTTTCTTTGGGGCCCCAGTGCAAAAGCAGACATTAGTATGCCTGATATTTTGATAACCTTTCCTGTGTCCCGGTGGTAAATCTCAGTATGCTTTGTAGATAGACTCAGCAGTCAATGACCGAACTATGTGGTTTTTACATTGGCAGCAGTCAGCTCTTGCTGTGTCTATTTATGCCAGATTATAGGAAGGCTTAATTCTTGTTTTGACAGCTACAGAATTGTTCTGTGGTCCTGAAGGACTGATTATATTTTTCATACCTTCAGCCTGTCTCAGACATTAAAATCCTAGTGACAGTTTTGCTGCATTTGTTTTTTGTTTTTAATAAAAGGTGTTTGGCAGCCAAGCTGTAGAATCCCTTGTGTCCAACATTTCAGCATTAAGGGGGGGAAGTGCATTTCTTTCTGAATTGCTTGGAAAACACATTGCCTCTAAAAAATATGGGTTCTTGCTTGATTCCCTGCTGAAAGTGTGAAAGTTTGACTTCTGTTGATAAATGAAGGTAAGTGTGCAGTTTTCTACCTGGCTTCTTTGTATGCTAGTGGTAAACGTTGAGAGACACAATTGCAGGAGCGTGATGCTGCTAGCAGTGTGGCCATGATGACTGTGCTTTGCTGAGTCATCATTTAGGATCTCATTAGCTTTGGTTAAAAGACACTACTTCAAACTTACAAATACAACATTAACACCTTTTAGACCATCATCTGCATCATTTCTATTTGCAATTGAGTGGAAATTATTCTGGAAAGAGCCTTTGCATGAATTAAAAAGCACTGAAACAAAAAGCTGCATCAAGATGGTAGGGATTTTTTCCATTCCTTCTTACATATTAAAGCAGTGATATTTATTTATTCTCTTAACTTAGATTGTCTTTGTGCCACCAACAACAGAATGCTTTTTCTTTTTCCCATCTTTCCAAAAGGCTGCAGGACAAGTCACCCAGCGTTTTCATGCTGCAGTTCCTCACTTGTTGATCTGTGTGACTCACATTCATGTATTTTATAGGTTTTCTGTGAAAAATCTCTTCCTGTAACTCCATTGCCTAGTTGGTTACCAAATCCTTACGAAGGTTTGACAGGATTCATGGTGTTCAGATTGAAGATATCACATATGGCACCTAAGAGACTTATTTGTTCTAATAACGCTAAATGCTTAGAAGTCCATTTTGGCCAAGTTCAGCCCAATTTTAGGACTGAAATCCAGACCATATGTAACAAAGTCTTCAGCCTCTTCTGACATTGCAGTATATTTAATGGAAAGCAGCTCAGTATACATTTACATATGCTGCCTTTTCCATAGGATGACCTTACAAGTCGAATCTCTGATGAATCTTACCAGTATACTTTTGTTCATGCTATCAGCAAACACCAAGGGGGACAAATTTGGTAAAAAAAAAAAAAAAAAAAGATGGGAATGGACACTGTTCTACACTTCTGTAATTGCAAGCCTAAGTTTGTACAAAATTTGAGCTGCAGCGTGCAATATCACTGCTCGAGCATCATGGGAATCTGATTTACAGTTTACTGTGAGGTAAGAAATAAGGTTTTACTCTTACCATTCCTACTTACACTAAAGTTTCTACACCAACAGTATCTGTGCCTACTAAGACAGGATTGTAAGAAATGCAGGTATTCAGTAACTATAATGACCAGAATGCCTGAACTGCAGCAACAGACAATATTCCCAGGATAGTCGACATTTCTTCAATGACAATAATCATGGAACTGCTGTTGTGACCCTAGATATGAACATACAGTCCTTAAAATACTTGAGATAAAGAGTTGCCAAAAACATGGGGGATTCAGGGGATATAACAGAAGAAACTATGTACAAGATGCCAGGGAAGGACAAAATTAAAATGGACTTGTTCCATACACAGTATCTTAGAAGTCATATTTCTTCTGGAAAATGCTAGAAGTAAAGGCACCACTTAAAACAAATGAATTACAAATGGTATAATTTCTATGTCTTTTGAGAAGGTATGTCCTTGGTTTCCCGCGTGTAGGTAAGACAAGGTGATCCATAAGAGCTTCTCTTCCACATTTACACTGAGGCCAGCCTCCCCTATGCAGGTC
>WTSP01016760.1:44062-58932 GCA_025331215.1 Actenoides lindsayi | reverse complement strand
CGCTTTTACTCTTTCTACCTGCTCTGCTTTGCTTGAAGGAGAGAATGGGAGTTAAATTAATGAGTTATACTTGAACTATACTTTCCCAACAGTTAAATAATAATGATTGAACACTTGTTCTTGCTTACCCTTGACTTACATAATCAGACATCCATAAGTCATGTGTTCATATAACAGAGAAGTTTGATTCCTATTTCAAAATCAGCCACAGGACTCAGTAAAACAGGAACCTCAACAATGGTTTTGGCAGATTTGCTGTGACCTGTTGTATAAACAGCTGCTGATACTCATCACCCACTCTTCAAACCCCAGTGTGAAACTCTATTCAGCTGATTCTGTATCATCTGTTCAAAAAAATTGCTCTCTTTACACAGAACTTCCCATTGAGCCACTGCATACACCAAAATCTAGTAGAACATGGTCTCATCTATGTGTAACACAAGATGGGAAGTGGAACTTTGTCCTAACATTGTGAATTACCATGAACTTCATCTGCCCTCACACATCCCCATTAAGGTGAACTGCCAATCCCAAATCATGGTATCAGCAGAGGTCTGAAGAAGAGGGCATTTGAATGGCAATCAATTGCCTTTACTTTCCTGACTAGTTCATGATACAACATGATTTTACAAGAAAACAATTCTCCAACCAGTTCTTCACCTTTGCAGGAGGAACCAGTGTTTCTGAATGACTGAAAACACCTCTGATATGGATGACCTGGTATTATAAGCCAAGTCCTCCTCCTTGCTCACCTTCCACTGCATTTGACGTGACACTGCTGACAGCATCTTTTAGATATCTTGCAAGTATCTTGTCCTACAGGTGTCCACAGCAGGTACATATTTCACCATGAGCTGTGGAATGAGAGCAGAGTACTGAGTACATTTTCTAGATGACATAGTCACAAATTTATTTCTAGTGCAGAAAATACTTGTAAAGCCATGTGTCATGTTCTCAGTGGAAAGCAGAGGCTGAAGGAAGAATGGGAGTAAGGATGTAATGCAATGAGCTCCAAGCCTGTCTGAGGGAGGTAAGGCAGCTTCTCCTGCTCTCTCTCCCTTGTGTCTGTCCTTGGGACAGCCTGCCACTTCAGGAGCCCTAAGTACATTTAAATTTTAATCGCTTGCACCCTCAGATCTGTAACAAAATCAGCTATGGGTGTTTAATAACTTTCAAGGCAAGTTCACACCACTCTGACCCGTATTAGCTGACAGCCAATCAAGCCTGACAGAAGAGCAGTGCAGTGGTGGCTGCCTCATCTCTTCAAAAAATCATGGACAGGACCTTATTCCTGTGACAGAGCAGTGATGCTGGCTTTGTTTTTAAGAGTCTATCACTCAGTTGCAGGCAGGTGTCAGTAAACTGCTGCTTCTGATGCTTCCAGAGGATGAGCTCTTTGGGGAGTGGTATGTGATGAGAATGCACATGGTGAGGTCCAAAAAAAATGAGCCATGTGATATGTTCAGTCTTGATGAGGAACTCACACCCGCTGCCTTAAAAGATGTTGCTGCTGCTACAGTGCCTTGTACAGCTTGGTGCCATCAATAAAGCAGAACAAAACATCTCTCGTTAAAATAGAGTATCACTCTGTAAGTGACATGGAAAGAGGGATGAAACTTCAGTAAGAGGCAGCTTCAACAAAAAGTCATGGATGACCATGTTTAATTTAATAGGACACTTCTCATCAGGGGAAAAAATGATCAAACTGCAGCTGAGATGATGTGTGGAGCCTTTTAATCCACTGCAGTTTACCATCAAACTGCTCTCCACTTCTGACAGAAAAGACTTTCAGCATCTTTAGGGTAAGCGTCTTAGGGGAAGAGTTGTGTCAGTGCTAATAATCAAATCATAGAGATAATTTCTTGCAGACTTGCTAGCACAGATTTTTGTCTTAACCTCCTTAGCTGTAACAAAATAAATATCCTGAAGTCTGCACAAGGTACATCCCTTTGCCATTGCCATCAAGTAAAAGAATTTCTATGAACAGATTAACTGAACCAGTTGTAACCTGTCTCTATTCCCATGCCAGATCACAAATTACCTCCATTTGTTTTCTACAATGGACTTCTATCTCTGTGGAGGGTTTTTTGCCATGAAAATTTGTCTCACCAACAGCAACAAGCAGCCCACATTGCGATTTGTCCCTCCAAGGACAGTGCTTTTCACATTTTTGTGCTCATCAGTCATATGAGGCAGCACCTACCACCAACTTGCTGCAATCACCTCCTGAACTGAGTGGTTCCTGTGCTCAAATACGTAGTGGCAATGCCTGCACTCAGTCATAACCATAAAAAATCCAAAGGGATTCTGGTGAGCATGATGGATTAAATCGGCCCAGGAATTTCATAGGTTGGTTCAGTACCTGCCACATTTCCCAGCTCTAGATGATGTAGGTGTATTCAGAACTGTTCTGGTTGGAAGAGACCTTCAAGATCATTAAGTTCAACTGTTAACCCAGCCCTGCCAGATCATCACTAAATCACGGCCTTCAGCAACACACCTACATCTCTTTTAAATATGCATGTTTTAGGTTCCTCTAGGAACAACAGGCTGCTTCTCATTCTCGGTTATTTTGTTGGCCTTTTTGATAAATTCTGCTTAAAAATGTTTTTTTTTTAACTGATAGCAGGTTTGTAAAGGCAGATACTAGTTCTGCCTTTGAGAACTGGCTGTGACCGTAGTGGTGACAGGGAGGAGGCAGCTGAAGGGTTATAGACCTGCCTGGTTCATGCAGCTCCAAGTTGTGAGAACTCCAATAGGCTGTATTTCCCTCCCTCTGCAGCCCAGGTAAAGCCATCTTTCCTCTCTAGCTCCCTCTACTTTTCATTATTATTGAAGTCTCATGGAATTTTTCTTTTAAATGAGCTTATAGAAACTTCATGAGAAAACTGCTACAAGCCCCATTACACCAGGGCCACATCTTCTCTTCAACAAAGAATCATTTTGTCTGCATCATCTTGTGAATGTGCATTTGGCTTATGTTCAAAGTCACAAACTATCGCTTGCTGGTATTTTTATTTTCTATCAAAAGAGAATATATGTCATTACTTGATTTTCTGCGGAATTAAATAAGCCTATAATAATACAGTTGGCTAGCAATGCAGGCACAGAACCACAGTACACACACAACTTCTTGGTAAAAAAAAAAAAAAAAAAAAAGAGAAATATTAAGAAAGCAGTGGCAATGACAAGTTCACACACAGTTACGAGTGAAGGTTGATCAACATTGTTTTCAGGAAGAAGCTTGGTGCTGTTTGGACTGGGAACATTCATCACCAAGAGAACACAAGTATCTAAGATGCAAGCCACCAGTTTAGTAAGGAGCAGTGAGGATACCAGCAGTGATGAGGACACCAAGGTTTAGAGCAATGTATCAACTGTGTTGGTTTCCTGTACCTGATGCTTACTACTTAGGACACCAATGGTGTAATCCAGTGACAAGCATTGAAGTATAGGCTTGCCAAAAGCAACCAGGGAACATGTGAGCTGTTGAGCTCACATCACTGAAACCAGCTGACTTCTAAACATTAACCTTTCCTAAAGCAATTCAAATTACGTGATGAATGGGGATTTCAAGACATTGTGATCATGGCTTGGAATTGTACCTGGGATGATATGTGGGTAAAGAGCATTCACCTACCAGTGACTAAAGCTCTGCTGGTAATTCATAATCTGTGTATCTAATCTATAGTACTGGTCCACTGGGGCTTTGTGTGAAAGAGGGCTTGTGGCTAAAGAAAAATTGTGAAGGTGTGAAAACCACAAAGTATAATTACTTCCAGCTGTGATGAATGGTAAGATAACAGAATAATGAGCAGCACATTCGCAGTGTAAATTACTAAAAAAGGTTTGCATCAGGTACTTGTGGTACTGGAGGCCCCAAAGGGCATAAAGCATTGGAAGGCACAAAGGAATAAATGGCCAGAAATACAGCAGGGCTCTGAGCAACCTGCTCTAATTGCAGATGTCCCTGCTTGCTGCAGGGAGGTTGGACTAGATGACCTTTAAAGATCTGTTCCAGCCCAAAGCATTCTATGATTCTATGCTGTTCAGGACAAGAGGTGGTGTTAGTTGGTGCAGCTTGCATGTGTGCTTATCACAGAGAGAACCAGTTAGCTGACAAGAGAGCAAATAATACACTCATAACAGAAAACTATCTACAGATATAAAAGATTAGAGCATATACAGCAGGAAACAGTACTTCAATTTTTTTGCCATAATTTGTAGGTGTGCTGCATTTTTTTCTGCATGCTGCCCAATCACCTGCACGAGGCACATTATTTACTCAGTGGAACTGTGCAAAGTCACCTGTGTGTTCATGACAAATCCCCTACAGGTGTGCAGTTGGGTCAGACTGACAGTCTGGCCCTTTGAAGAGATGGGATAAGAAACAACCTCTGGAGTAGGCAGTAGAAGAACAAAGGAGTGGGAAAAGTTGGTCTAGTACTTGGTAGAATTGAAAAGACAAGACAGATTTCTGGGCAGGAGAATATGGTGTAGGAGAAAGTTTCTATAATGAAATGGTATTGAGAAATCAGGCTAATTTGGTGTTCATGCAGCTGGCTGCATCTGCTTTGGCACACACATGCGTGTTGTGCTCAGGGGCACATGGAGCTCGGAGAAGCTCACGCTGAGCCCTTTGCAGCAATGCTGAAACTCGGCACAAAGAGCTCTTAAAATGTGTCACTGGGGGAGAGGAGCTGAGGCTGCCAGCAAAAAGAAGTTATAAAGCTTAAACCTCGTTTAGAAGCCTCTGAAGTCTCCTGAAAAACATCACTCAAAGGTTTTCGATGGAAAGACAGTTTTGATTTGTCTGTAAAGCTCCTGAAGTACTTAAGGCTATAGCTGTATTGGTGGGTAATGCTGTGCAGTGGGAGCAAACCTGTAACATGATGAAGGTGGAGCTGATATCCACATTGTACATTTGTGGGAAGAGGTCTGCTTCAGCTGAGTAAACCCCCTCGTAGTCCCTCAACCTGAGCACTGGCTGGAAGCTACATGGTGTGGGGTGCATGAAGGGCTCCCCCAGAGAACACCTTTAAGCTGAGCATCAGCTGAAGAGAAAGCTTATTCCTCTGTGGCTTCTCCAGCACATGGACCAGTGAAGAGGGGACCATCCACAGATTAAAAAAAATGCACTCCCAATGCAGACTGAAAAGCTGATGTGTGCATATGCTAGAAGTGTGCTTCTGGGCCTTCCCAAATTGCTTACACCCAACAGGCAGCTCAGCACTCTGGAGTCCATCCTGGTCCATCTCTCACCTTACCTGCAGGATGGACCTCCAAAGCACTCTCCTAATGCATTGGAAAAGGATAGCAAATTGGTGGTGAGAAGAGGGACATGAGGACACAGCTGAGGTGTCTGCCCTTCTTGCTCCCTTTCCTCTAGAGAGCACTGAGATAGGTAAGAGATAGGGCAGGACCTGTGCCCTCTTTCTCCAGAGGGAAAATGAACCCCTGTTTAGCACCTGTTTGGTGGATGCTCAGACGATCAAAAGCTGGAGGATACCCTGAGGTGAAGCTCTGTTGATGTGTATTACTTTAAACCAATGAATATTTCATTACTGGAGAGACTGTGGATCAATAATTCAGGAGTAAGGAAGGGAAAAAGGCTGGGTTTGAACCAGTGTTGGAGGATGTGCTTCACTTTTTGAAACACTTAAATTCTGTGGTTTCTCTGAAGGCTATCTCAATTATATACACCTACAATCTTTTTAATAAAGTCTTAAAGCCACTATACTCATCAGAGGAACAATCATCCCTTGCCACATTACTCTAAGCAGTGAGAAACATTTAACATTCAAACAATGATTTTCTGCTGCCTTGGGCAGGTGTGGGAGCAGAGATCACAGAAGTGCTGGTTGGAGGGACCTTCTGGAGGTCACCTCTGATCCAGACCCCCTCTGGAGCCAAGGCAAGAAAGAAGAGAGGGAAAATGCAGTTGGGAATCACCAAGAGAGGAAAGAGCAAACAAGAATTAATTGAATGATAAAGTCATAAGGAGGGAGGCTGTGTACTTACAACAGCAGTGATATTTCTGCTCTGATTTCATTTTGAACTGAGCCTTGAAGAACAAAAGTAGATAAAAGCTTGAAGAAAAAGAGAAGGTGAAGGATAACTGATGCAGAAAAAATAATCCTAGTTTTCCAGTGAAGCAAAAAGGGCTGTTCCTTCTAAAGCATTATCTGAGATCTCAGTTCCCAACTAGCGGTATCTGGAATTTCTGGAATTTCGAAAGGCTTAGAATAAATTAATTTTGCCAAACCCAGACCTGTTTGTTTGGAAATACTGGTTCAAACTGTTTACTGATCAAAAAAATACATTTTTAAATTGTTGAAAAATCTTGTTTCCAAGATATATTTCAACTCAAAATCTTCTGATATGGGAGTTAGGATGCCTTCATCATAGTACATTGTAGAGATGCTTTTCAAATGTATAAAATGGTTGTATCAAAATGAAACATTTTATCTCACCACTCTAATTTCTTTTAATATGGGTTGAAGCTATTTCAGTGTAGTACTTTTTTTTGTCCTGACAAATCACACAAAATTTTTTCCCAACCTGATCTCTTCCTTTGTGGTAATCTGTGCAAGAAGAGCAACTTGCTGTGTTCCTTGAAGTGGCAGGACACTGGATTGATGCACATTTTTCTTCCATGAACAGCACTTAAAACATTTGCCATGTCCTACAGGCAAGGATTTTTTTAAGGAAAAAACATAGCGTCACGCATATGTACAACAGCAGTATTGCCTTTTGCAATTCCCTCATAAACTTAGGGACATGGTTTAGTGGGTTTTGATATGGCTAGGAGTAAGGTTGGAGTTGATGACATTGAAGGTCTCTTCCAGCCAAAACTATTCTAAAAAAAAAAAAAGAAACATTTAGGTGTATGTGTGATTAATACCCATAGGTGATTATTTTATTTTTTTTTTAATACAGCTCTACTCACAAAACCCATATTATTATTTGAGGAGGAATTGATTTCAGATAATTTTAGGTATTTTTGGTATAGATGCAGGTGTAGACCAGGACCTGCATCCGGCCTAGGGCTGACATGATCATCTCAGCCAGTCACCTCACATCTTATAAGCCACAGGGAGAAAAAGGCACTATAAGGGTGCAGCTCGTCCAACCCATCTGCAAGGCCAGGCTGAACCGCAGCCCAGAGGGCAGTGGCATGTTGTGCTCATGAGGAACCAGCTGTGGGCTCCAACGTTTAGAGGAACTTGCCTTGTGTGTCTTAATGGATTTTAATTAAGAGAACAAGAAAATAAATACATAAAACTTTGTTTTCTGAGGCTTTCCCAGATCCTCTCACATCCTGGGCTGAGCAGTTACAGCATGGCTGCCCTCAAGACTGGGGGAACTGGAACATCCTGAGGGTCATACCTGCCTCTGTGGCTCACCTGCTTCTTTCACTGTTTCTTCGGTTAATTTTCTTTGCAGATTCATTCACAGGACTCATAAACATAATGACTGACATCATTTGGCGCTACACTGGAGATTTCATGGCTCCTGATATCATTTGCAGAGTTGTTCGCTACCTCCAGGTATAGAAACCTCTTGCTCCCCTGTATGCACAAGCTTTCATGGCTTTGCGTTCCCACAGACATAACCTCCCCCCAAAAATGCTGTATAGACATTTTGCTAACATCAGAATTGCTAAATGCTGAAAGTGTTCATTATAAAGTTGAAACACTTTTAATTAAAGCATAGTAAAAAATTTTTTAAGACAAATGAAAAAGATCTGGGTGAAAGTACAAGGGGCTTTTTCTTTTTTCTTCTTTTTTGAGGGAAAAGTTTTTAGATATTCTTAGTTCAGTGTTCTAAATTACATTATTTTCTGCAATAAATGTGTCTCTCATCTGCTGTTTCATGTACCTCCTGCCCTAGGTGGTCCTTCTGTATGCCTCAACTTACGTCCTCGTATCCCTAAGCATTGACCGGTATCATGCCATAGTTTACCCAATGAAGTTCTTGCAAGGAGGTAGGAGAATTTCTGTACCTTGCTATTGTTATGGATATTATTCGATAGTTTTTTAATATCAAAATTCTTGACCTTGTTGCCATGAATTATTCACTCCTGTTGTAGCAACATTTGGACTCTGTTCCAGTTTTCCAAATGGCAAAGGAGCTGTGGTTTCAAGATTTATTAAGCTGCGCTTGGCCTTTAACAGTTTTTATCAGCATTATGTTAGCAAAGAATGAAATGACATTTAAGAAAGTATACAGGTTTTCATTACCTTCCAGCATTTTGAGAAGGTTATTATAGGCAAAAGCTATCCCTTGTACAACTATACTGATTCTAAGAACTGCAACAGCTATATTGTCTGTTTATTCACACTAAAAAATTATTTGGATACAGTGCAGTACTGAGAATTCATGCAATAGTTTGATAAGACAATGTCCAAAGCTCTAGCATATAAGTTTGGATATCTGTAGTTTCTTATAATTTCTTCAATTGGCTGCTTAGCAGTACAATTTAAAGAGCATAATTTCTTTCTTACAGAGCCTAAAGTGTGTTGTTAAGTATGTTGCACTGAATGAGTAAACAGAAATAACAGGCAGAAAGGAAGGAGAACAGTTACAATAACCATGAGATCTGGAAGATGTGCTTTAATCAGGCACAAATATCATTCTTGTTTTGGTGCAATGATGGCTTTTAACATCCTGCTCTGTTCAGGGGATAAGATTAATGGTCCTTTCTGGCCTTAAAAACCTATGAATCAAACACAGGCCAGGCAGCCATGCAGCTTTGGCAGATGTTAAGGTCTGAAAACTTTAAATACTTGTGTGAAATTCAGCTTCATATTCCCCAGCACACAGACCAACTTTTTCAGTCTGAGGAGATTGATACCAAGGTTTTCTCAGGGGGCTTTGGGAGGCACAATGTGCTCTGCAGCTCCTGCAAATATTGTTCCGGGCTGGGGAGGACTCATCAACCTGCCAACTGAGTGGGGAGAGCTGTGAGACAGACCTGCAGATGTTTCTTCTTCATACGTAGCACTGGAAAATCAGCACTTGCTAAATTACTGCCTGGACTTAGTAATGAAGTTGGTGGTTAATCTTTGCCAAGCACTTTGATGTTGAAAAACAATCCACCAAATCATTTTAAATCTTTATAAAAGCTTTTATTTTAATTCAGTACCTATTTCCTGTACCTCTACCCTAAAGATTTTTCTTTTTCTTTCACAATTGGAGAAGAGTAGGCATTGCACCCAGTTGAGGGGCAGCAGAGCCAGCAGTTTGATGCAGCTCTGGAGGTGAGGAAACAAGCCCCAAGCAGAGATAATGCTGGCAAAGCCCACCTGCCTTTTTCAAGGGCTGGCTATACACTGATGGACAAGCAAGGACCATGTTCAAAGGGAAAAAGGTGGCAGCTGTAAATCCAAAAGAAGGATATAGATAAATATATTTACCATAGCAACTTCCTGGAATATATCTAAATATTCACCTTTTGCACACAGCTGCTCCTAGCAGAGGTGTTGTGTGGGGGTGTGTGCTTTTGAAATACTCTCTTAGCAATTCTGCAGGCAGACAAAATAGAGATTTACAGAATTTTGTCATTGATGATGACACAGAGAAACACTAAAACCAGTTCTGCATTAACCTGTGGCAAATAGTATGTATTTTTTTCTTTCCAAAATGAAATATTCATCCCCCCCAAATCCTTCAATCAAGAGGCAAAAGAGTTGGCTTTCCTTACTGATTTTAAAACTATGTTTCCATGTAGTCTTGAAATACCATTTTGGAAAAAAAAAAAAAAAATAAACATTTTGCTTTGAAAATGTCAAACTTTTCTTTTTTTCATTGTGGTTTAGTTACTATCCTCAAGTTATATTATAAAACATGACTTCTAAGAAAAAAAGCTCCAACAGTTAAATATTGTACACTCGCTTTGTGAATACATAAATGACCAGAGAAAATGCAAGATGCACAAGAATTACGCATTCTAATCCTAATGCTTCTACTATAAGAGACCGCTAATTCAATATCCAATGCAGTCATTAAAAATTTGGGCTGCAAATGATGCTGAAGTCCATCAGTTTGCTGAGATTCTGGAAGAGTTTGCTCTCTTTGGAGAGCACAGGAGTGGCAGAAGCAGAGCAAAGGGTATGGTGACATGAAAATGTCCTTTAGGAGGGTCAGTGACAGAGCCCATGACTGAGATTCCTCCTCCAGCCCTGGGTGTTATCCTTGCCTACCCTGCTATGAAAAACTCTCCATTTAAAGACTAATACTGTTTTTAAAGGCAAATACTGAGACTGGTTGAATAGAATATCATATCTGGAAAACTGTAATGTATTTGATTCCATTTATAATTGATATGGTTCTAGTTATGATTTGCTTGCATTTAGAGCATGTTAGAGCATTTACAAAAAAATCAAAATAAAAAAAGCCCGGCTTGTGAAGCAGCTAATCAACATTAGTCTGATAAAACAGAAATCTACTTACCTAGATATTACCAGTGTCCTGTAAAGTCCTTTAGACTAGCAAAGCCATATTATACCAAGCATGAGGGACATTTAAAAATGAGAACAAACGAACATTGCAGGTAATTCTTTACAAAACACAAAGATAAAATAACACTCTTGCCCAACTCAAATTGCCCACTTCTCTTCAAATTAAAGGCATCACTATGCAGTACAAAAAATATATTATCCAAGTATGATATTTTCCCCTTAGAAATGGACAGGTGGGCCCCAGAGACAATCACCATATATGTAGTGTCATTAGCTAGCTCACAATTGAAAAACTGTTTCTGCCAGGAAATATTTTGTGAAACTCAATATTCCTTTTGCTTACGTTTTTTTTTTCTGTTTTGCTTTGGGAAATTTTACAGATCTTCTTTGCCTGTGCAGTATTTATAGACTTAATCTAACCCTCTCACTTAAATAGATGTCATCAGAGTTCCCTTAAACCCTAGACTAGCAAGACTGTATTTTGCTGAATGTGGTTAACATTTAAAAATGAGCAGGATAAGTGAACATTCACAACTGATATTTCATAAAGCGTAAAATTGCTTTTTGGATGTTTCTCCCACATGCTTTCATATTGCTTTTTGAGCTTCAAGTAGGAAAGATGTTCTCCTTGATATGTATAATTTAAAGGGATCTTCTATTTCACACACAACTTCAGGGATTTCATAAAACAATAAAGTATTTCAACATCAAAGCTTCTTGGATCAAAAAATCTGTACCCACCTGTTCCTCTTGCAATCTGACTGAGGAGCAAGAACTGCTGCTGAGAATCACTGGTACTCCACAGATCAGCTCTTTTTGCCCACACTTTTCAGCTAGAGCTACCTGGATTTTAGCCAGACAATGCAGATTCATGAAAATGAAAGCCTTTGTTCAGTTTGCTCCAACCCACTGATTTTTATAAAATCCCATGGGTGCTACCAGGCATCATTTGATTTCCCACTAGTTTTGCCCATTTGGCAGCAGAGGAGACCAGAAGTTAAGGGGAAGCAGTAGCCCAAACCTGCCAAGTGTTTTGGGATCCTTCAGCTCCTGTTCTTCACCATGGTGTCCAGCAGGATCTCCTAATCATTGTCTGTTGTGGCAGATAAAATCAGTCTGAGCACTTGAGCACAAGCCCAGCATTATTTGACCTGCCTCATGGTTAGCAGTCCATCCTTGGCTTGGCTTGGTCTTATGTCCATCAACAGGAGCTGGGTTTGGTCCTCACCATGATGCAGAGAACTGCAGGAGATGTCTGGTCCCTCCAGGACCTCATTTCTTTGGAGCACTAAAGTTTCAGCTGGAGTTAAAGGCAGCTGGTTGTGCAGTTTTGTTCCAATCCCAAACCAAGGCATTTGCTCTTTCCTAATAGGAAATGTTTTGTGAGCTTTCTCATTTCAAGGCGCATCAGAACATTTAATTACCACTCCAAGGAGGACATTTCTCCCACCAATACATACAGCACATCCAACCTAGTTTATGTTTTAAGTAACCCTTCCCAGTCTCAACCTTCCTTTGTTATCTGTAGCACAAGGGCTCCTTCCTTTCTGTCTCGGTGTCCTCCTGCTGTCCGCTGCTTTGCTGTGACAGGGTAAAAGCATGCAGTAGGTCAGGCCTGTGGCCCTTTGCATTCATTCATGATGTTCTTTTGGTGGCATAGAGGAACCATTTACATCTCTTGTTTCTGACTTGATGACTCTGACCAGTGCCTTTCTCATTGTGTTTCAGATTCAATGGCTCTTAACATCTTTAAATAAAACATGCAACATACAAGCCCATAACAACATGACTTTTCTCATGAGAAAGAGACAAAATCCCCACTATCCTTAGCAGTCTTTTTGGCATCAGCCAGATGCAGCCCCAAATTCCCTTTCTTCACCCAGGTTCCTCCTCCTCCTCCTCCCTTTCTATCTACTGATAGCCTTTCTATCAGTATTGCTACAAGAAGACAGTTGTGCCAGCAGCCCCATTAACACCATTTGTTTGACTCTGTTGCACAGAAAGACAGGCGAAAGTTCTTATTGGTGTAGCCTGGAGCCTCTCTTTCCTGTTTTCCATACCGACTCTGATTATTTTTGGGAAACGGCAGCTCTCCAATGGGGAAGTGCAGTGCTGGGCTCTCTGGCCTGATGAGTCCTACTGGATACCCTATATGACAGTGGTGGCTTTCCTGGTGTACTTCATTCCTCTGATCATTATCAGGTAAGCCCAAACTGCAGTCAGCAAGTGTGTGGTGAGACCTGTCAATTGTGCAATCAGCGTAATGGTTTGATTTCTACTCATTCATTATGATTTCATTCTCACACCTGCCTTATAGCCGCTTCATTATCACATAACGCACGGGTCGCTGTACTTGCCTTGGGTGTTCTCCATATGGTATTAACAGCCAGAAATATTTCCTCTGAAAAAACAACTGAATCTCTAAGTATGTCCACTTATCTCCACAGTTTCAGACTTGAAATTCATCTTTATAAATCCAGCATGAATGTCTAGCTATTATGACAAAACATAATTTTAATAAAAGAGAGGAAACCACACTTACTACTAATTAAAAAAAATAATTAACTGAAAGTGCTCTCAAGCTTCTTGGTGTTAGAAGACTGTTTCTTCACCAGGGTCAGAAAGACATCTCCGGGCATTTGAAGCTGCCAATCACTCCTAAAATATAAGCAAATAAAATTCTTCCCATTTTATAATGGGAAATCTAAGCTGCATATATTTGAGACTTCGTTGCCAAAAATCACAAAGACGATCTGCAGCAGAATCTGTTTTAGACTGAGGTCAACCAATATCCCAGACTGTGCTTAGTGATCGGTCAATTATATAGCCTGCCCCTGGGGTGCTGTCACTTGCTGCTGTTAAACAAAGGTTTTCTAGCCCTGAGGAGCTACTAATGCAAAGGAGAAGTTAAAAATTGACTCGGAAGGGGAGTGAAGGTACTCAGCTGCCCTGAAAGGCTGCCAGTGGTGGTAACTTGTTCTCTGTGCTCTTCCCTTTCTTTCCCTTTTATTGTCTTGCCAGTAGAAAGGTTACAATAGGATTTCTTAGTGTCCATCTTCCTCCTAGTGACAAAGAAGACTTCCTGGAACTCCTTTTTTTTCCCAAAAAATTTGGTGACACACTGTTTGGATTGTGAGAGAGAAGCTATGTTTGTATGTCCCTTGGATATCTCTCTTGGTCTATCTGCTTTTCCAGCAGGTGATGAGCCATGAGAGTCCATTAGCTTCCTGCTCATTAGCACCTCAGGTGAGAGTGGGGTGTGGGGGTATTTCTAAGTGATGACAGAACTGACTACATACGCTGAGTAATAAAGACCATGTCACAGGTTTGGCTCCTTTCCAGTTGAGTTGTGCCTTGAAGTTTTTTATTGTTTAATCATGGAGGTTAAGCTCTGCAGCTTCTAATAGAAACAAGTTTATCTCTGGCAGAGTCAAAACCACATGGTGCTTGAACTTATCTAGCTGACCTTTTGATATGGATCATCATTGACCAGTGTTGCTCCCTATAGAGGAGGGATAATTTTTACTTTGTTAATAATGTATTAGTTTACTAAACCGTCCATTTTTATGAGAGAGCGCACAGATATAATACACGAAATCTAAAAAAAGTTCTAAAAGGTAGGACATGATAGCAATAGAGAAAAACTACTCCCAGATTGTTCAATTGCTCTTCCTTCCTAGACAGGATCATTTTGTATGTACTGCTGTCTCTTAACATCAGCTTGGTTTTATTTAAACTGAATAATATTACTGGGAATATTCTTTGATAAATACAAATGTGGGGGGATGTCACACTTTAGGGTCAGCTTTTCTCTCCTTCTGGTGTCCATACCACGACATTAGGGCTGTCTTGGGTTCAAAAATCATATAAAGTTCTGGCCATGACAGAAAAATCCTCAATCCATGCTCTGCAGTATGCCACCAACCCTAAGAACTGCCCTAATTCCTTTGTTGTCTGGGGTAAAATTCCTTGTATTCTTTCTGGATCAATACATCTTAATCCTCCAGTCAGAATATGTCCCAAATATTTGACCTTTCATTCTACCAACTGCGCCTTCTTTTCAAACACTCTAAGTCCCTTTTTAGCAAGAAATTTAAGCACTTTTACAGTAGCCTCTTCAACCACCTTTTCGTGTTCCCCTGATAAAAGCAAATCATCCACATACTGCAACACCCTAACTCCCGAGGGTGCAGTAAACTCTCTTAATATTTTCTGGAAGCTTGCCCAAATCAAACCGGTGACTCTGTGTATCCCTGCGGGAGGACAGTCCCCGTCAGTCGATGTTTTACCATTTTCCCTCCTTCCTTCTGTTCCCACTCAAAGGCAAAACACTGTTTACTGTCTTCTGTAATCGGACACCCCCAGAAAGCATCCTTCAAATCAAGTACTGAATAATACTGATGTGAA
>WTSP01016760.1:23968-43962 GCA_025331215.1 Actenoides lindsayi | reverse complement strand
ACAATTTGTTTTCCCTGCACCTTTTGTAAGAATAGTTACATTATTTTTAGACTTTCATTTCTCCAAAAGGAAGGCAGTGGAGGAGCTGCTGAGCAACCGCATGAAGGAGAGGAATGCAGTAACTAGTTTTCCCAAATGACAACAAAAATGGCTCCAAGTCTCTCCTCAAAAGGGAGCTTTATCCCTCTGATTAAGTAACACTGACTTTTGAGAGTTTTGAAAATGACAGGAGTTGATTTGAAGATATGTTTTCAATACTCAAGGCCTAATTCTTTGAAGTAAATAAACTTGAAGATGACAAACTTCACAGCTTTAGGAGTCTCATTAGTGTCCTGGATTAATTGCAGCTATAGCAACCTTTCCCAAATTTGGTGTAAGGAGTCAAGTGAACTTCTTTATTTGTATTTAATTTACATATATATAGTCTGGCCCAACTAAATGTAATGGTATTGACACATGGATATGGGAAACTCTACTGCCCTTTCAACACAGATCGTAGTGGTCTTGTAACACATAAATTTGCAGCTAAATATGGCAACGATCTCCTGCCTACAGCTTTACTGGTTGTATCTTTTGACTCGCTCCATGGCAGGGGGCCTGCCAAGTGTGCGTGGAGAGCAAGCAGACACCATGGTGGTGCTGCTTGCACAATTTTACTGAGCTCTGAATGCGAACTTGTACTAAGCCTTTGCTTTTGCAAAGCAATGGTAATTCTAAGTGCCCAAAAAGAAAAGGGTGGATGCAGAGTGTGACGGGAAACCGATGCGAGCAGCCTTTCATTGCAGCGTGCAGAACCAGGCCCTGCTGCGTTTGTTACGGATCGTAGTTGAGTCCTTCAGCGCTGACACGCCCACCAGGCCTGGCCATGGTGGTGATACCCAAAAAAGAAGCAAAAGCAGAATTTGTTCATGTGCGTTTGTTCTGGGACAAGTTCGTTCAGTCCAACGAAGTGTAAGCGTGCTGCCTTTAAGAAGTGATGTGGGGAAGTTCACCACAAGTAAGCGTGCCGCTTGACTCAACGCGGCTGTCACGAACTCTCAGCAGAACTAAGCCGCAGGTTTTGCCCATGAGAAGCTATTCCACGCGCCAGTGTATTTCAAGCTGTGTGTGAAACGTCTCACACCTCCTCCGGCTACCGCCTCTTTCCTCATAATCGGCATCAGCCAGAAGGGAGGTCGGCCCTCCTGTCGGTGCTGCCGGGCCGGGCCCGAACCGGCCCGCAGCAGCCTCCGCGCCTCAACTTGCGGCTGGCGACGCCCCAGCGGCTGCCGCGCGGCCGCCGAGACGAGACGAGACGAGACGAGACGGGGCGGGGTGGGGGGGACGGAGCCCGTGCGTGCCGCCGCCGGTCACGTGGGCGGCGGGGCCGGGGCCGGCGGTCGCGAGAGGCTGAGGCTGCGCTGGCGGCGTAGGCAGCAGCATGGCGGCGGCGCTAGGCGGCCTGGGCCTCCTGCAAGGCCGAGTCAGGCTGGCAGCTGCAGCCGCCGCGACCTCATCCCTCGGCCGGCCCGGCCGCCGGCCACCGGTGCCGGGGGGCGCCGGCGGCGCTCTCCCCTCGGCCGGGAGGAGCTACGGTTCCGAGGCGAAGCAAGAGGAGGCGCTGCGGGTTCGGTACCTGGACGACGAGCACAAAGGTAAGGAGGGGAAGGCGGCAGCGGCGGGGCGGGCTCCTCCCGCCCCCCCGGGCCGGGGTGGCGGCCGCCGCACCCGTGTGGAGCGGCCGCCACGGCGGGGCAGGGATGGGGGCGGTTCCGGGGGCAGCTGCCCGGCGGCGAGGGGCGGGAGGAAAGCGGCGGCTCCTCCTCCTTCTCGGCCCGTGACTTCGCCGCAGGGTGCTGGTAACTGCTGTCATGGCAGTTGCAGAACTGGGTCAGCTTGGTGTCCCTTGGCTTCTCTTTTTCAGAGCACCGCGGGGTTTGTGCTGTATGTGCCAGGTATACCTTTCTGAGTTGGCATCTGTTGGCCGCTTCAGCGGGATGAAACGAAGTTTAACAGCAAACTGCTACAATTCTGCTGCTTCCCACACCTGTTATGTGCTTGTGTGCAGGGACAGAGAAGGACTCAGAAGTTCTGGTGATGCTTTCTGTTCTGAGAAGTGTTTCAGCACTTCTGCTCATCTCATGTGGTTTTCTTAGTAACCATCTTCCCTCCTCCTTGCTTTTGGTGCTGTCAGCTGCTGCTGACCTTGTTCTACTCAGCAAGACCAAGAGTCTTGTTTTGACCCACCTAGTTAAAAAAAAGAAAGAAAATCCGTGCTCCAGAGTGACCTGGAGTCAATGCATTACAACATGGACACTTTGTACCATCTTTTCCAGTTTGGTGCTCACCAGATTTTGGAGGTGTGCTTCCTTTGGAGGTGTTTCACCTCTTTTGGTGTTTGTCACTTCCTTTCCAGTTGGGTGCAGCAGGGCCAGGAATGATGGAGAAACACTAAATGCAAGCTCCATTCCAGAGAATTTATTTTTAGAGCCATGATGTTATGCCTACTTTTATAGAGAGAGCTATAGTGTGGAGCTCCAGTAATCTGCAGTGCATGAATTTCTTTATGTGGCTAGTATGTTTTGGAATAACCATATGTTGAAATGCACAATTCAGCTGACGTCTTTCAGCACGTGAACTCAGTTGTTTCAGACTTGCTACAAATTCAGGCAAACACCTGTGAGTTTACAATGCATATATTTGTAGATTTGTATGCATATACAGAGAGGTAACTTAAAAACTTCTCATTTTAGCCTGAAGCCTGGAAGGTGATTCTTTTTCAAAAGGAAACTGAGGTTCTGCTTTCAACTGAGGACAGGTTTTTTCTTTCACTTCTAAGGGTCAGTAAAATTGATGATGTAATCTGATCCTGAAATAAACATTTAACTTATTGTTCTGTTCCTGACTCTTTTCAGTTAATTTAACATGTTCTTCTTTTGTCTTGTTTCCTCAGCAAACTCTGGAACTCAGAAATAGCTTTAAACATCAATTTTAATTTTTTAAATTTATTTTAAATTGAGGAAGGGGCAAGGCAGAAGCAAATAAAGAGTTTGAAAAATATTGGAGGAATGTTGTAAAATGCCTGTGTATTCTGAAAAGCATGTAGTAACTTCTGAAGCTTTTAGTATCAGCTTTCTACGAGTATAGGTGGATGTCAGTTCATTAGTATGTTTTAATTAAATACATGTCTTTTACTTTGAGATTCTGTTTGATATCACTAGGGCTGAAATATATTACAACTATTGATATTTCAGAACTTTTAGCCAACTTATGGTAATGATTCTGTTAACAATTTTAATGAATTTAGGGCTTTTGCTCTTTCAAGTTATAGGTGGAATTAGAACAAGTATCTCTGTAGTCTGGACTCAGGTGTTGCAGTGTCTCGTGCTGGAATGTGATAAATATTTGTAAGATTTAGATTTTACACTAGAACAAGTCTGTGCTTATATTTCCCAGCTGGTTTTAGTTCACTTAGAGTATGTAAAATAGCTTTTTGTCCTCATCAGTTAGAACTTTAACATACATAGAATGGGCAGAACAAATACTTTCTCAGTTGAAGCTGTTTGAAGTTGGAATCAGATAGCTAGCTGATGAATAAGAAAAGCTTTCCCTTCTTTTGCCCTCCTTAAGTAAACCAGAGCTAAGCAGATGAGTTCTTCTAACTTAGGAAGTGCTGGAAAGATTTTAAGTGGTGTTTAGAGATAAAAAAGATACAGATATGGGATTTTGAAGGTCTTTTGGTGCATTTTAAAAATATTGCCCAGTACACATCTTTATGATTCTGCACTGAAATACTGCTTGATAAGATGATCAATGGAAACCACCAGAATTGTTCGTGATACACTCGACAAAGACTCATGATATGCTTAAGAAACTCTTCTATAATAATAAACATCTAAGTGGTTTATCTGAGTAGTTAAGTGAGACAAGCTTAAAAATAAATCCTCTCTTTGGTCTCCCCTCCATTTTTCAGTGCATAATAAAGATTCCTGGTTTTTTGTTGTTTTTGGTTTTTTGTTTGTTTTGTTCGTTTGGTTTTTTTGTCTATCTTTGTTTGTTTGTGTTTTTTCTGTGTTTTTTTTATATGGTTATGAAAAAGTGCATTTGGATACATCACTTTTGTGCGTGTATATACTTAATACAAAGAAATGGGTTTCCATAAGTACTTTTTTGTAAAGATGTAAAAAATCTAACTGAGACAAAATTATTAATATGAATGTAGACAGGATTTATTTGTAAGTAACCATTAAAATGTGTTTCTACCAAACATTGAGGATGAATATTTCTTTGAAAAATAAAAAGTACACGATAAAGCAGATAAAAATCATTATTTAAAATAATATTTCCTGTTTGCTGATATAAACTGTAGTTAAACCATGATCTAATCACTTCACTTAAGTTGGTCCACCATGTTTTGTACAGTATAGAAAGAAATATGATCTTCACTCTCAGCAGTTTTAAGTAATGATAGAATCATAGATTTTTGCTATCACTCTTAAAACACAAGAACCTTTCGATGTGAAGTACTTTTATGCAAATCCCAAGTGCAGTGGACACTATGAAATGTGGATGTTTCTGGGAATTTATAAGTATCTTAAAGCTGTCTTTCATATACATATTTATCTCACTAAAAGGCATTTTTTTGTTTTATTATATATGACTTTCATATAGTTTTCTTGTAAATATTAAGAATTATGTCACAGGCAGCTGTCAGGAAAATTAATCCACCAACACCAGAGGTTTATGTCCAAAAAGGAGACAGAGGAGTCCTTTTACTTTATTCGAATAAAGGGAGAGGCCATGGGACATTCCCCTGGGGTCTCTCCAGTTTTTGGAGGATGCAGCCTCCTTTTTATCCTAATTTCCTGGCTGCTTTTCCCTCTCTTTTCCCATTGGCTGAGGTACTTGAGAGGTACAGACTTACCGGACTGCTTAATAGCCAAGATTCCCTTCTTATGTATAACCCGCCCACACACCTTTGATCCCTTTCAGAATTTATGGCTCTTCCCATTGTATCTAATTTTCATTCACCATCAGACCTACAGTTTATTTGTAAAGACAAATCTCATTCCATTCTTCAATGAGTGGAATCCTTCCTATTGTTCTTCTTATCTCTTGGTGCTAGTCTTATCTACAGCAGGCCCACAGCTTGTTTTGTAAAGACAAACCTTCATTCCTTACAAGGGCAGCCCCTTAGACCTATAACAGATGCTCTCTGTTAACGCCTCTCCCTCCCCAAAGAGGAAGAGAAAGGGAATAAGGAAGAGAGATTTAGAGATTAGAAGAGGAAACTAGAACAGCTTTAATGAAAATAAAAATAAGAGGAATGGAATTGAAGTGGAGAAAAACTCAATAACAACTAAGTGTTATTAAGCAGGCATTCTTTATTATGGCACCAGGCAGCATGGGGGATAGCTCCTCCAAACATGTGTGCCCTAGGGGTTAAGCGAGCACATATTTGTACTAAATCATTCATAATCATGAATTTTAACATGCATATTCATAAAGTTTCCTGAGAGGTAGGTGAAGTTAGTCCCAGGAACTCATTATCATAGCTCTCCTCCCCTTCACGCTTGTGCATTGCCATCTGGTGGTTGTGGACCAAGGTCTTCAGGAAGAAGGCCCCCAGTCTTCCTCACACTGTACTTTTCAACTTTGTCTCACAACATTGATGTATCACAGGCAATTACCTACAGAACTGGACTGTCCCGGGTTATCTTGGGAGGCTCTTCTTCATTAACAAGGAGTTCCTGTATTGTTTAGAGTTAGTTCCTTTTATCTACATGGAGCAAGGTCATAAAGTAGCCACAGTCTTCACAGCTTCAAGGTTGTAAAACAATAAAATACTCTATCATGAAGGCCTCAGAATACACACAAATATATACAAAACCAGTATCGAACTCAACCTCCCTGATGGCAATTACATCACTGTCACCACTGATGCTGTGGAGAAGGCACTGGGAGAGTCCCAGACTGGGCCTTGCAGCAGATGGGAGCTGTGCTCGGGAGCTGGATTCTGGTACCAGATTCAGGAACACACAGATTGGGATCAAAGGAAGAACATACAGAGTGCCCCTCAGATGCTCCAATGAAGAAACTGAAAGAAAATCCAAGCCAAGCAAAGCCAGCAAAGTGGGCCAAGAGGGCAAAGAGAGGGACGAGACCCTCCTGATCCCTTAGCTTTATACTGAATATGATATGTATGGGCTGGAATCTCTCGTTGGTCAGTTGAGGGTCACCTGTCCTGTCAGCTCCTCCCTGTAGATGCAGCCTTTTGCTTTTCTGCACCCCCCAACGTGGTACAAAAAGATCCAGCAGTGGCCTTGGTCTGCTCACCAATCCTAGGTAGTAACTCTAAACATGGGCTGTTACCACTGCTAGAAGCAGACACTGTGAGAACAGGCTGCTACCTTCAGACAGTGCAGTTTGTTAGAAGAACTGAGCTGAAAAGTAAATTCACTGAACAGAATTAGTTCTGTTCTCACTCAAACCAGGACAGGGGATCTATAGCCCAGCACTAGCAGCAGAAAAAAAAGCCCAAACCACACACAGAAGAGACAAAAAGTAATGTGTGAAAAGAAATGGCACTAGAAAACTTTAGGTCTCACTGTTATTATAAGAAGAGTTTTGTTATAAACTCCTGATCAATCAGGAAATTCTTGGCTGCTTCTTCCGTGTTTTAGGAAAAAGGCCCATAGCCTGTGAAGTTATCAGTCATTCCACAGATGTGTGAAACATCTCTTTTGCACTCAAACTTACAGATTTTCATGCTTTCTATTACAGATCAGCCACTCCTTTTTACATGGTGTATATACTTGCTTGACAAGAAAAGGCAAGCTACATAGCAGCAAATTTTTCAGAGCTGCTGACATTATGCTCCTCTCCTCCCTGCCAATGGAAGAGATTCAAACCAGATCAGCTCTGTGACTCGCTTTACAGTAAATCCCCAGAAGCAAGAAGGCAATGAAGACATGAAGGGAAAAGGAAAGGCAGTGAAACTGACAATTCATGAGATTGCCCTGAGCTGAGACATGGATAAAGCATCCTAAAATTTTTGTGGCTTTAACCTTAAGTGACTTTCACACAAAAAGTTTATGACAGGATGGGAACTTAAAACACTGGACTTGGAGCCATTGGGCAGAGCCATGCCTGTTGCCTGCCCAAACACGTTCCTGGTTTCAGTGTGCACTAACACAAATGCTCCCATGTCCTTTCCAGTAGAAACCAAAGTTTTGACAGGTCCTAAGTAGTGTTTGGCACTGGGAAGAAAGAAGGAGGGTGGTTCAGGGAAGGATTTTTTGGTGCCTATTTATTTCTAGTTGTCAGTGATACTATATTCTTCAGAATAGAGAGGATTTTCTAAAACCACATAAAAAGAGGATTGCTATCAGGACAATGTCAGCAGAGATGTTATGAAATACAATGCAGTTTGGAAAGAACTCGTTATTTTTTCAGAACATCTTTTCACATTTCAAACATACAACTGAAGGCTGCAACTTAACAGCTGATGCATCTGTAAAACATCTGTCAAGACAGCCTCATGGTGTGACATGTACTTCTTTAAAATTTCTTAGAGTTTAAAGCTAATCCACCTTAGGCAGCTGCAGCATATAAATATTCCAGGAAGCAGTTTTCAGCTAAAGAACATCAGGAATGACTGTTACATTCCGTAGGGACTTCTCTGCAAAAGTTTTGTTCCAATGAATACTTTCAGATGCACAGTAGGTTTGGTGACAAAGGAGACGCTTTCATAAGGGTGAGCAAGGGAGATCACAGATATTTTTATTGTGTTTTGTCAAAAGATTCATTATAAAAATGAAAGGTGTTATGCAGTAAATGAAGGAAGGCATTTTGTGATTATTTCTTTTTAATTTAACAGTCTTTAGCTGAAGATTTTAGTAAAAAAAAAGGCCACAAGATAATGATGAAGACATCATCCATGAATGTGCAACTGAAAAGTCAATGATCAGTGTCTAAGAAGCTGAGAATATGAATAAACCAGAAGCCAAGATACAAGCCACACTTCATAAAGAAGTGAGGCAGTATGTGAACAGAGAAACAATAAGAGCTTTTCTGCAATGCTTCATTTTCTTTGCACAGCTACTTTATTTTCTCTACAGAACCACTCTGAATTAGCTGCATGGCAGGTGCCTGATGCAATGTGGGATACTGACTGGCAGAGTTAATGCTTAATTAGTTCTACCACCTGAGTCTGCTGAAAACCTAACCTCTAGAGCAAAGCAGTTCACTGATGACAGCACATTTTCTAGCACATTTCATCCTAAGTGCATACAAAGAATAAAATTTTACTTTTCAGGTGCAGGACTTATTTCCACACTAGATATGCTGCTTTGGCTGAGCAGTTTTCACTTGCTACAGCCCAGGTACCATCACCTTTTAAGCTTTTCTCATCCATCCCTCAACTCTCAGCAGAGCTGGTTTCACATGTGCCTGACACAGCCTTCAACTAACTCTCAGGAATTTTGTTATTCATAACACTACAGACCCTGAAATGAATTATTTAGCAGATAACCTTAAGCTTAGCCTGGAAAACCCCTCCACTGACAAGCTAATTCCCCCAGACATGGTGTGAGCAAAGCCAACAGATTCCAAACCAAAACACAAACCAGAAGAATCTGCTGTTTTACCAATTTGTTTTAACATATCAATTTTATTTTTTTTTAAACGTATATATAAAAATGCAACCTATTATCAAAACTACAATGTTCATGAAAGATTTAAATACTGTGAGGTCTATTCTAAACACTTCTTCACAACTGGAGAATCATCAATCGGTTATCAAATCGCTTGTGGGTTTGTGGCCAGTTTTTTATCCAACTATAATACAAACAAACAAGATATAAATACCAAAATTCTAAAAAGCTGTGATTAGATTTTTAACCCAAGTGTGTGGTTATCTTTGAGGGCTGAGAAAACGGGGGAATATTTGTTCTTTTCATGTGAAATCTCCCTTCCTCCCCATTGTCTTAGTGTTGGGCAGGGAGAGCCACAGATCCTGCATCAAGTTCTTCTATACAGGACTTAAAAATTTGGCCTGCTCTTCCTTCTTATTTAGGCTAATCTACCACTTTTTCTGCAGTTGATGTTGTGAACCTACCAAAAAATAGAAAACCTAGAAAACTGAATTAGAGAACCTGCACTGATTAGTTTTCTCCTCTTCTGGGTCAAGTGTCATTGCCAAAGCCATTTCTTCTACACCAAGATACACCAAGCAAAGCTCAAATGGTATCTGTGGTAGCTGAATATCTCCGGGGCACTGCTGAAGAGAGGTTAAATGTGGGTCAAATCAAGATTACAGACAACTCTCCTGAAAATATTTACACCTGCCCCCCTCAGGTCCTGTGATGGGGAGACAGGCAAGCTGCTGGGTTTCTGTTCTGTATTGCTACCCTGTGCCAAACCATAATTATATTCTGGCACTTGAGTAGCCAGAAATTCAGGGACTTTTTAGCTGTTGTTCATGATCACCAAATATATTTTCTATATTTTAACTCAATAAATGTAATACATAGACATTTGTCTAATATAATTCCAAATTTGGGTTAAAAAAAAAAACTTGCAAAAGTTCCTTTTGAAGCACACAGGAAAAAATATCCATCTGCTGTTTAAAACCAGAACTCTAAAGAGAACACTTGCATTGGAACATCAGAAAATTAATTAGAAGAGAAAAAACAGAATCAGCGAAAAGTAAAAATAACAAACTAAACCCAAGGCATTGCAATGAAACAAAAAATAGATTAAACAAAAAGTATTTCTCCAAATTCAATCAAATAAAGGGAATAAAAATACCATCAATGAAAATACCTAGGGTCATTTTTTGAGCTTGATTCAACAAGCACAATCATTTTTGCCTGCAATTTCCATTTCTGAATAAAAAAGCCTAGATCTTGCACATGTGTTCTCATCTCCATCCATTACACATGTGTACAATGGTTTGTTCAGATGAAGTTGTATATGCCTTTTGTCTTTGGATAAATAGTGCTGTAAATTACCTTCTAGAAAACATAACACAGATGCATCACTTTGCACAAATAAAGTACGAGAACAATAGACAATGCTGGATGATGAATACAAGCAATTAGCAGGGAGCTTACACATACTGTTTCAGGCTCATTTTACTAATAAATACTGAGGCTGGGTAGGATGTGATCATATTGCAATCATTTATTTTTAAAAAAAGTTTCTGCGTTTAAGTGTGGGCAGATTGATAACTCATATGATTGTCAATATCAATCCATAGCTTTATCAGAAGACATTTTCTTTTCCAAAACAAAACTGATCTAACCATAAGTTAGTTACTTACATGGACAATAAATGCTGTAATTAGCAATGGGGTCAAATTAAACAACACCATTAACTAGTAACATGATAGAGTGAACATACATCTCAGTCCTTCAGAGTTTGGATCAAGCTAAATTGCATTTGGAGATGCAATTTGCATCACTGCAATTTAATTTGCTGAGTTACATCCATAGTCTGAACCATATTCTTATATTTTCTACCATCTCTACAGATATACATCTTATTAGGGCATTTTCAGATCAACAGCCTGTGATCTTCACAGCCTGAGCAGCTCCTTCTCAAAAAGACTTGCATTATTTTTCCATACAGGTTTGACTACTCCACCTGAACTCTTTTTTCCAATTCTTTATTCTCTTACCTGCAAATTATGGGCCACAACAACTCGTATAATATTTATCATATCATAGTATGCATTAAAATGACTACAACATAAACGTATGTAGTCCCCAAGAATCCCCAGTGAGGGTTGAAAGACCAGTGCACTATGCACAGACACAAAGGAACTTGACAACATCTGGACCTAAGGAACTATATCAGTGGAGACAAGAGCAAGCAGTACATGGGCATATTACGTGTATTGGAAAATGAAGTTTGTGGCAATGATAGGTTTGCCATGCATGTGTGTATGGTGTGCTCTTACACGTTGGTAGTGAAGGCTGAGCAGCTCCATGTCCAGAGGAAGGACAGAGATTACAATACGGTCAGAATAATGCAGACTTGCCAAATAGACTCTGGTCCATGTGAATACCAGTTGTTGTCTGTTCCACTCCACTCTTTGCTCCTCTGCCACTTCATTTTCCATCAAGTAGGAAATTCTTCCAACTCTTCAAGATGTCACCAACCACCACATCCTTTTCCAGCCACCTCTTACAGAAAGAAGCTACAAATGCATTCTGAAAAAAAACCTGTTTTTCCTTTGTAAGAAAAATAGAGATTTTGTTCCGTAAGTGCTCTCTTTTTATTGCTGTGGCTTTGAAACACACATACAAATGCCTTTTATGATCTTAAGCTGTGGCTGACACATTCCTGGAAACTCCAGTTTGTTAGCTCCATGCCAGCATGGGGGGGGGGGATAAATAAATATTCAGCACTAATAATGTCTGGAGCCCCAGAGAGATCAAAGCATAAAGGCATAATTGTGGTTGGAAAAACAGTTGCTGGGAAGTGTACCTGTTGAGACGAATGGCTCCTCTTCCCTGACATCTACCCTGAGCAGCTTTGCACCACCTCCGGATCCCTCCCAATAAGGAAGGCTCCAGGGGATACAGCTATAGAGAAAAGAAAGAGACAAAACCACCAGTACAAATCCACTATATTGGCAGCACTTTAGAAGCCACTGGATTAAACCAGGAATTAAACTTTCCCCTGGACTTCTAAAATTAAGAGTTCTACTGAAGCAGCATGTCAACTTACACGTGAAATGTCAAAGGAAAGAGACAGCTGCTGTAACTGCATCTGGTGAAAGGTATGGTCCTACCAGGCTCTGCAGCCAAGAAGGCGGGATTTCTGGCATTGAAGGGGAAGCAAATGAGTAGCCTGACTTTGCAATTCAATTGTTGTGGCACTTGGATGGAAGCAAGGAGTTTGGCTCCTTCATCCTTGAGGCAGCTCTGAATGTGTCCTGCTGGAATACGTGTGTCTGCGTCAGAGAAGATATTGTTTCAACTGCAAATACAAAGGTCAGGCTAGAGGTAGCAGGCTAAGGAGAAAATAAAAACAGGACTTTAAGGAGTTGGCTGGAATATTTTCTTGAGATGACAAAAATTATCATAATACATTCTTATTCTTTGGAACAATCAAAGAAATAACATGAATTTTCCACCATTGTCAGTACAAAATACAAAGGAACTTTCAAGTGCATCAGTTGATAAATAAACAGCTTTTTGAAAAGACAAAAGACAAACCAAAAATGTTTGAGTCAGCTGGGAGCCATGCTGGACCTTTGAAGGGATTAAGGAGGGCAAGCTGGGGTCTGCAGCAGATGCAGGCAAAACCCTCACCAGCCAAGTACACCATTACTCTGCTGCACAGCCCAGACTTTCACCTATTGAGCCTGGAAACCACATCCCTCAAAGTTCCACAAAAAGGAAGCCTCCAGGGCACACAGATACTGCCTTTGAAAGCATGTCTAGGAACCGAGGGTGCTGTAGGAAAGGCTCATATATCAGTCTGAAAGTTCTAATAAGAAAAATGTCTCTTCTGATAATAAAAATAAGCCACATGATAGCAAGACACATTTTCTTCTCTATAAAACACACAGAAATAACCTCCCTAGTTGCATCATTCTCATAGAGTCACCACTAGGGTTTCTGGCAATCAATGGGTCAGGCTGCCCCAGACCCCTTAGAACACTGCAGTGTAACGCAAACAAGCACACGGAGATTTCTGTAATGATGTTTTTGCACCAGGAAAACGTGTCAACTCAAGGCATTAGCTGGAATATTCTTAAATTATTTTTGTCTTCCTTAGCAGACTAAAAACGAAAACAGCAGTCTAAAGAATGCTGTTGCTTAGCGATTTTAGCTGCATGTTATGCACTCTTGCAGGAGAAAAGGCAGATGGAGCAAGGCCTTATATGTGGTTTATATAAACTGCAGAAAAGGTAACATCCTCATCCAGGATGTGGGTTCAAACATCTCTTCAGCTTGAAGTAATTTTTTTTTACCCATTCTATGTTAAATAAACAGAATTTCAGATTTGTTATCCCCTAGGGAACGGTCAATAACTATCTGAGGTTTTTGTGGACTAGGGCACTTTTAATCTTTCCCATTAAAAGTATATGTATATTCCTCTCTAAATATGCAAATTGGTGGAGTTCTGGTTTTGAATCATCTAACTCTTCCTTTCTACTTGACAATTCTGTCCTCTTCAGTTTTCATCCCAGGACCCAAAAGTGAGAGCTGAGGTACTTAACAGGATTTCTCCTGGGTAAGATGGGAATGTCTCCAGGGTCAGCTTCATACTCACAAACCCCAAGTGAGAATTGCACACACAGAAAAAACAAGCCCCTCCCCTTGCTTCCCCCATTTCAGGGAGAGTGTCTTGAGGCTGATACCCTGGTGGATTTGGCCTTGGCTAGCTCAAAATCACCAGTGAGCTCTTGAGCCTTCAAGAGCTTGGCCAAATCATTTGCATTCCTCTGCACATCAGATCTGACATCTACAAAGCCAGGACAATGATAACTACTTGCATGGTAAAAACTCTTCCGATCTACTTCTGAAAAGTACTACAGGAGAGTCATATTTTATTTACTATTGTTGTCATCGTTATTATTATTATTCCTATGAAGCCTCACCATCTCTGTGAGCTCCTTACACATAGATAAGTACATCCATAGAGCACAGATGAATGAGATATCAGTTTAATTTATTGTACCTAATAATATCGACAACTCTTTCCCTTCTGTAGCGTCATATACTCAATTGTGATTCGAACCATCTGGATGAAGAGCAAAGCTCAGGCTGTCATCATATCCAGCTGCCCTGGTGAGTCTCAGCACATGTGTTCCCAGCCTCGTGATTCAAATCGCGCCAGTTCCCTCAAATCCAGGAATGTTTGGACATGCAGTATCACACTGGGTCCGTATCACTGAAGTGGGAATGGGTTTCTGTGATTGCTCACTTACAATTCTCTTCTTCATTTTCTACCTTCTTTCCTTTTTGACACTAATTCTCCTATAGAAAAAAGTTAGAAAACATCTGTGAGAAAATAATTGAAAGGTAAAAAAATCCTCATTCTGGAAGTTACAGTCCCTATTCCTAGAACTTTGCCCATTTCCAGAATAGTATTCTTCCAGCAGATACTTAGATTCATTTTTTGCTGTGCTTTAGTATGACCTTGAAAGTCTGGATTTTAATCAACATCAGAAATTCTTGGCTACGTAAGGCCATAAAATGAGCTGAGCTTTCCACCCCAAGACCATAAACTTCTTTGGACTGTTCTGATCAATTCTGGCAAAAAAAATCTGAGCACAAATCATTCCAAGATGCTCTACTTGTCAGCTGCCTTTCCTATTAGCTACGAAGACAAGTATGTTCACACTAATGTCTTTTTCAACACAACTGTAAGAGCACACAACCAGTTAGTGCAGCCAAGCAGTGAGTGGAAACACATCAAACTGTGGGCACCAAGCTGCTGGTACTTGCCTGAAGCAGGATCATGGATTAATGTCCTGTAAAGGAGGAAGTGTCCTAGTGTGATGTCGAGCATGCAGATAACCTTATGTCATAACTTTGCATCTGTCAACTATAATCTAAGATTTACTCCTCCTTTGAAAAGCTGGAGTAGGACTGATTTCTAACAATCCTGCCTTTGTGACACAATCAGTATCAGCTAGTCTTGAAAAAAAAAGTCATTCTTCTTGTTCAAGACATATATTCTGCTCTGTAAGTTAACAAGTAATTGCCAATATTATTAAGTATAGATTAATTTCAGGCTCCTAAATGGGATGTTTCTCTGATAACAAGCCCACATTAATTTTATTTACATTTTTTTCCTTACAAATAACACAGCCTTGATATGCTGCTTTTATAAGAGATGCAAAAATGTGTGTACACAGAGTTATTTCCAACTACATCAATCAAAATTGTAGTCCTAAGTTTGGACTACAAGAGTTTAAAGATGTTTTGATAAAAAAAGACCTTCTGGTGTATTCACTATGGTGAACCTAGTTATTCTGACCCAGCAACATGAACAGCAAATTGACATTAATAATGAAATTAGGCATATTATTTCAATCATGCTAGCTCTGTTACTCAAATACAGAACTTGATTCTCATAGACATTAGTGTGACTTCAGAGAAAATGAGATCAACCAGCCTTGGGGTGAGACTGAATAGGATTTGCTTCTCAATTCAAGCCACACTCAGTGTCTGAAAAAGCTAGTCTAACAGCATTTCATATTTCATTACTGAGTCAACAGGGAGAGGAAAATGCATGACTGTATCCAAAGCATCAAAAAGAGTGAGAGATTAAGAGAATGGAGTATATAGCTTTGTTAATCCTTCTGACTGAAATGCAGCTTAAAGTGTACAGGTAGTCTGTTTTGCCAGGTTGTTTCTTTTGGGTTTGTACACATAGCTGCCAGTTCCTTTCAGAAAATGTCTCCTGTAAGACTACTTGAGTAGGCTTGCCAGTGTCCAAATTTCGGCCACTACTGAGCCCCTGCTTAACCCCAGGGAAGGATGGGCTGCAGATCACTGTCCTCCTGCAAAGGAACATCCATGCCCCAGCCCTGCTCTTTTACTAGCTGAGCTGTTCTTTCCACAGGTGGCAAAGCACCTGCTGGATACACCAGCCGTGGGTTCATATCCAGGGCGAAAGTGAAAGCCATCAAGTACAGCATCGTCATTATCCTGGGTAAGTGAAATACCCCCACAGGTAGGCAAGGATTTGTGGCAAGGATTCCAACATTAGGAAGCTGGTCTGCCTCAGCTCCCCCCCCCCATCAGAAAAAGTGCCATAGATGGCTCAGAGGAGGAGCTTTACTTAGACCTCCTGACTTGCCTTCTGACCTTGTCCTTCCCCTCTCCTCTGGCTGATATGCTCCTATTTTAGGCATGAATGAAATTATGCACACCATCTCACATGCGTAAAGAAGGTAAAGGAGGGACATTGCCTAAAACTCATAAAGGAAGGAGTCATCTCAAGGAAGGGTCATCTTCTTCCCATCCAGGCTGCCAAAAGCCTTGGCAATTGTGTTGTCTCTTAAGCTTAGAGACTATATATGGCCTGTTAGGTGCTGGGGCAGTGCAAGGGAGAGAGGGAGGAGAGGCAAGGGATGCAGAGAAACTGAATTTGATGTCAGAAGCATATCGGCTGCTGAAGTGGGAAGAACAAGCTCTCCTTTCCAGACAGGGCAGCAGATGACTCAGTCCAGGTGTCCTCTGTATCCCAGGGAGATGACATTATTCTGATGAAATTAGAAGGCTGACATTCTCTCTCAAGAAATAAAGGCAGTGATTAGCTGCCAAAGACAGGCGGGAAGATGAGTCCTAAGGGCTGACAGCCAATCCCTACCACTGAAAAAGAGATCTCTCCTCTTTCCAACACTACACAAAATTCAGACTGGATAATATTCTGATAATAGCTACTACTGAGGTGCTTAGCTCCCTGTTTAGCAGTAGCATCTGCAGACATGAGAGAGACTGGTGCAATTTGTGCTTTTCAGAAGCCCAAGAACTGCTTCTTTGTGTCTGAACTTTGCTGTGTGGCACTCAGAGAAAGCTTTTGTCAGGAACAACTAGTATTGCAACACCATCAGATGATAAGAGCTCACCTGGATGCTCAGTATTTCTAAGGACCTTGATAATATTAGGCACTCAGCATCTTTTGATGTGCAAACAGATTACAGCACCTAACATTCAGCCATTTCCTTAAAGCCACTTAAAGATCTGCACAGTCAGTGCTATGACCCATACATTGACACTGTGTATGGCTATTTTTCTGGTATCTATGCATAGGCACTGCCAGTTTGGTTATTCTAGAGAACAAGAGGGTACGTTACCTCTTCCTTGCACATTCAGTGAGCACTCGGCTATCTGCCAACAAAGGAACACTGATGAATGTAACACAAAAGCAAGCACGAGGTCACTCTGCTGTCTCTTCGGGTCAGGGAGAGATCATGTGGCTGATTTCACGTCACCTATACATTTGCAACCCAGGCACTTACAGCTTAGTTGAGTGAACTGTTATAAAACAATGTTTCCATGTAAATCTTGAATCAAAAGCCTTTGTGGAAGGAGATGACCTAGAAATCTGCGAGGGACAGATACATTCCATATGTCTGTAAATGAAGGTAAATCTCTGGCTTTTTTTATTTCTACCACCTCTGAACAAAAACAGGAGCTATGAACTACACAGTCCTCTCTTCCCTTCCCCAAATTCATCTCTCAAATTGCAGTATAGAAATTAGAGAGTCTCTCTGCACACTCCACACAAGCAGCATGCCAAATGACATGTCAGTCTGCCCTAATGTGGTGTGAAAAGGTGTCATTCCTTACTCCTGGGTGTCTAAGAGCCCTTTTTTAATAGGTGACTGTGACAAGCAGCTCTGTCACAGAACGGTGCTTTGGTGGCATGTACATTTAGATTGTCTGCTCACTCAGGGGACCATTAAAAGAGTGCTTCACTATAACTGATGATGCTTTAACTGGCTACCTATTTACCCTTTATGTGTTGTGTAGTGTTCAAAAGTGACTTGATATGTCTAGAGGGAGCACTCTAAACACTTAGAGGAGCACACACAATATATTTTATGGGCATTAAAATAAAACTTAAAAGAAAATAAAAACACAATCTAATAACTATTCTCTTAAAGAAGACCCTGAACAGGGTGATTATTTTTTTTTTTTGTGAACAAATATTTATGTGTTAAAACAGTCTCTCTGTGTGAGATTACTTTTCTGAATAGCTAAGCTGTCTATGTCAGGCTATTCCCTCTCTCTCTCTTCCAGCATTTGTTCTCTGTTGGAGCCCTTACTTTCTTTTTGATATCCTGGACAACTTCAACATACTCCCAGAGACCAAAGAGCGCTTCTACGCATCTGTGATCATTCAGAACCTGCCAGCCTTGAACAGTGCCATCAACCCCCTTATCTACTGCCTCTTCAGCAACCATGTCTGCTCCCCTTTCGAGTATCAGTCTTTTACTGTCACTCTGATTACCCTCTAAAAATGAAGGGAAGAGTTCATAAACCAACTGCCTGTTTTCACATGTTTTAATTCTGACCATTCCTTATTTTCTTTAGGGAAAGAAGAACTCAAAGGCTGGGCAGGACTTTCCGGGACAAGAGTGATGGAGGGCAGGAGATGCAGTTCCTGTCCAAACCAGAATACATCTAGCACAAGGTGATGCTTCACAAAGCTAAGTCAGGACCTGTATCAAGGAAAGCAAAGGTCACCCAAAAGCCCTGTGCATCATGAATGAACAAAAAACCAACTGCAATGAACCCTCACCTCACTGCTGTTGAGCAGCATGTGTATTTTGGATTGGACTGCAGCTTCATCAATTGCACAATACAAGAGCCAACCTCAGTACAAGGGGTTTGCATGCCACTGTTGTGAGGCCTCATCTTGGCTCTCTGTTTTCAAGCAAGCTGTAATATATATGTACTCCAAACAGGAAAAAGCAATGTAAATGGCGTCTAGTCAGAGTCTTCTCTATTTTTCAGGAGCCACTAAAAGCCATCTACTGAACTGTCTGGCTCATATAACTGACAAAGAGTATTTATAAGCAAATAGAGAGCAGGGACTCTACTTAAAATGAAAACACAGGTACTTTTGCAACAAAAGCACACCACCGCGACTCTATGTAATTATATCTGAGTTTCATCCAGAACCACTTAACAAGTCATAGCCAGAGAAAAGAGGTCTGAAGGGCTGGGTCAGTGCCTCCCACTTCTCCTGGCCTTGCTTCTCAGATCATGCCAGTCCCCCCAGCTGCACCATCCCCACAGCCCATCCTCCCCTTCCCATGTGGTATTTCCCTGCTGTCCTACGTTGGCACATCAATGGTACCCCAGGGTCTCTGCAGGGCTCTTATGCGACACATCCAGACAGTCATCTATTTTGGGCTATAAAAATGTTTGCCAGCCCCTCCCAGACTCCATAGTGCATCACCTGCACAGATCCTCACATGCTTCTGTGTCAAAGGCCCTGATCAGTCAGTCTATGGCCCTATGGGGAGCTGCCATATGGGGCAGACCAATCTCACTGCCCACACAACAGCATTTTCTGGGCTTGCGCCCTGTGTAAATCATCCATGTCACTTAAATCATCACAGAATCATAGAATGACCAAGGTTAGAAAAGACCTTTAAAATCACCGAGTCCAAGCATTAACTCTACTCTGTCAAGACCACCACTAAGCTATATGCCCAAGCACCACATCTATATGGCTTTTAAAAACATCCAGGGATGATGACTCAATCACCTCCCTGGGCAGCCTGTTCCAATGCCTGACAACCCTTTCAGTGAAAAAAATTTTCTAAGTGTCCAGTTTACACCTTCCCGGTGCAGCTTGAGGCCATTCCCTCTTGTTTTGTCACTAGTTATTTGTGAGAAGAGACCAATACCTATCTTTCTACAACATCCTTTCAGGTAGTTGTAGAGAGCGATAAGGTCTCTCCTCAGCCTTCTTTTCTTCAGACTAAATAGCCCCAGTTCCTCATCTGCTTCTCATAAGACTTGTTCTCCAGGCCCTTCACCAGTTTAGTTGCTCTTCTCTGAACATGCTCCAGCACCTCAATGTCTTTCTTGTATTGAGGTACCAAAAATTGAACACAGTAATTCAGGTGTTGCATTACCAACACCAAGTACAGAGGGACAATTACCACCCTGGTCCTGCTTGCCACACTACTTCTAATACAAGCCAGGATGCTGTTGGTCTTCTTGGCCACCTGGGCACACTGCTGGTGCATATCCAGCTGCTTATCAATCAGTACCCCCAGGTCCCTTTCTGCTGAGCAGCTTTCCAGCCACTCTTCCCTAAGCCTGTAGCATTGCCCGGGGTTGTTGTGGCCCCAGTGCAGGACCTGGCCCTTGGCCTTGTGAAGCTTGTACAGTTGGTCTCGATCCACTGATCTTGTCTGTCTAAGTCTCTCTGTAGAGACTCCCTTGTAGGGATTGATAAGAGTAGGACAGAAATAGCTGTTAGCTAGAAGTAGTTATGCTAAGGCCTGCAAGGCCGAAAAA